>WUCR03028833.1:0-10474 GCA_009858155.3 Phymanthus crucifer
ACTAATCTCCAGAATTAACCACCACTCACAACCATATACTTGGAGAATATGGTATGTAGGCCGGGTAAGCGACACAATATACCGCACCCGAAGGTTAACAAAGCAAGTACTAAAGTGGATGAATACTTATCTTAAAATATGACCCAACATTTCGGCAACCACCACACTTGTTATTTGGTACTACCAGTAGTACTGCTCTCGGTCTTCATCTCTATCTTCAATTCTTCTTTAATACCTCTTGGCGTGTTCTCTTGGCGTGTTCTCTTGGCGTGTTCTGTGGCATATCATTCAAAACAAGCTATACTTCTTGGTGCAAACACCGGTTTTGTTACACATAAGTTCATAAAGATACATAGCTACTGCTCTAATCCTTGTAAAATCTTTCACAGTGGATGAAATGGCTTCTTTGACTGCTGTCGTGAACGATGCTTGCTGTTCTACCATCGTCGTCGTAAACTTGAATTGTCCGAACTGTTCGAGTAGTGTCGCTGTACCGTTCGACCCGAAGGACGAACACTTACACATACGAGCAATTTATAACAATTGCACAATGCACATACCCTTAGGGACTTATGGACAACAACTACTTAACACTATGATAAATTCTTCTCGAAACGTGCAGAAAACAAATATCTGCTAAACTGCGTAACGCAGCTATTTATTTATTATATCACAGTCTATAGACACGCGCGCCGTTTTATATCCCTTAAATATAGACACGCGCGCCGTTTTACATCCCTTAAATATGACATGAGTGTTTTACTGGGAAATACACCACTCGTAAATTTCGTACAAAGCTACATCCGGGATACGAGTGACATATTTTCCATATCCTCACTAGTGAGGATATCGATGACGTCACTTCCAAAGTTTTCCCGCTCAAATCAGTAGTTTTTTCTCGTGTTTTTGTCTACATAATAAAAAGAAAATTACTCGTTGGCTTGAAGATATGAAGTTTATCTTCTCGTGTTGAAAATATTTCATCACTCGAAGATAACCTTCATATCTTCGCACCACCGTCAAAGTGTAATGTCCTCTATTTATCGTGTCGTGTTTGATGTGTTGTGTCCTGTGGATCGTGTCGTGTCTTGCCATTTTGGTACTTATGACCAGCTTGTTTCTTTCAGCCTTCAAAACATTTTTAGATTAGGGTTTAAAAACAGCATACACCTATTTCAAAAAATGTTGTCGGGGAGAACGGTTGTTGCACGACCGAAATGAACTGTGGGTACCATTTGGTATGCAAAATTTCACAAGTTTCGTTGTCCTTGCTCGAAAATGGATACACCAACTGTAAAGTCTGGTTCTCACTAGCAACACAAGCATAAGCATGGGCAACGCAACTAGTGAAATTTTGCATACCAAATGGTACCCACACTTCATTTCGGTCGTGCAACCTCCGTTCTTCACGACAACGTTTTTTGAAATAGGTGTATATCTAAGGAATGCTATAATCAATCCACTTGTTTCAAAGATATGTATCGTAGTGACTGATGGAATGCAATCACGAGAGGCAGGTCCTTTTCAAGACCCCCCGTTGATATCTAGAGAGCTCAAAAGTAAAGGAGTCGAGGTTTATTCCTTTGCAATTGGAGATGATATTGACGAAGTCGCCCTCGTGGATATGGCATCAGGAAGAGACCATTTATTCAAAGCAAAGAATTTTGACTACCTGTCTAGAGAACTGAAGCGAATAGTGCGTAGAAACTGTAAGTATATGTCTAAAGGGCAAAATATCTGGGTTGGGTTAGGGTGAGTTTGGGTGGGTTGGGTTGGGATGAATTGAATCGGGTTGGGTTTGGATCGGGGTGGGTTGGGTTGGGTTGCATCGGGGTGGGTTGGATCGGGATGGGTTGCATCGGGGTGGGTTGGATCGGGGGGGGTTGGATCGGGGTGGGTTGGATCGAATGGGCTCGGGTAGAGGTGAGTTTGGTAGGGTGGGGTTGGGTTTTGTTGGGCTGGGTTGGAATAAAATGGTACATTTATTGATTTTTCCATTTCTCTTTGCCATAGGTGTAATTCAGGAGGTTAGTAAGAACTATTCTTTGATTGTACTATAATCCAATAATGATGAAGAAACTGTATCAAATTGAAAAAAAAAACATGTGGAAGGTTGGTAAAGATGTCATCGATGAAATTGAACATGTATGGTCATTATTCATATTGCATATTGCCATGCATTGCTGGAATGCACACATATCTGTGCATCAAGCATGGCAATACTTTAAATAAAAAGGCCATACATGCAATGCTAACCAGCTTTACAAGAAGCCGGTTAATACATGACATCGGAGCAATAGTCAACCTGGTTCAAAATGGAAGGTGTCTCAATCGAACGTTTACCGTCGATTCCTATCAATCGCGACTCCCAAGACTTCAACATCGTACTTTACACTGTGCATTAGATAGACACAGGGCCGTAACTAGGGGGGGAGCACAGGGTGCACGTGCACCCCCCCCCCCACCCATAGCAAAAGGTCCACTTTTTATCACCATTTGTTAAGTAATTGAAAAATGTACAGATCTAATGCAGGATTTTCAACAAAAACCTTGATTTTTGCTGATAAAAAAGGCTCCTAAAACGGCTACTACTACCCTTTATGCTACTCATAGGTCCGTTTTTATTTGATGTGCACCCTCCCGGTAAATTTTCTGGTTACGGCCCTGGGACATCAGTCATCATTCAATTTTGATTTAAAGACATTTTATAATGAAAATGCCGGTAAAAAAGCAGAAGTTTCTTTAGAAACACTGGTGTGTAAAACAATCCATTTGAGCGATATTAGAGTCGATACAAGAGGATGATTGACCTCCTTCTAATGTACAGCAGACTGCAATGCTAAAAGTCCTCGGAGTTGTGCTTCATGGGAATCAACGGTTATATAGCTCTTATTAACCTCGTTCGCTCGATCCGTACCGTAAGTTATGGACCGAGTTTTTTCCACTGCTTTATGGCACGAGCGCGTAGCGCGAGGGCCATAATAAGTGGAAAAAACGAGGATCCATAACTTAGGTACGGATCGAGCAAACGAGGTTAATAAGATATTTATTATATGGCAAGGGTAATAAGGTAATTTTGATTTTCAGTCCGTACCGTAAGTTACGGACCCCAAATCGACCAATCCCAGCGCGTGAAATTACCTTGCCATATAATAAATTACGATTATCTCCTTGTAATGCTCTTCTTATTTTTAGCATTTTTTCGCATTCTACGCAGTTCTAATTACTTTTTTGCAGCATTTGATTATCGTACGATTTTTACTGCTTCATACAACTTCCTTTGTCATTTATACACCATGATGATATAGGTATTGTTAAATGTTGTTATAATTTTTACTGTTTGTTTATCCTTGCTGATGTTATTGCTATAGTTACAGTTATTGTTGCACACTATGTTCACTATATTGATGACGTTTTATAATTATTGTATCATACTTTACGTTTTTTACTTCACCATTTCATCATTTATTTTTGATATATTGGATATATTTTGATTATTGACTGATTTATATTTATATTTATATTTGGACTCAAACTATGGTGAGAGAGATCAATCTCAAATGTGAAATACCCGACTATAACGTATCCACTACGCCAAACCACCATACCTTGTCACAATACACCCCACTATACCCCAATATGCCATACCCCATGAGACCTAGCCTCAACCTAAACCGCGTATCCACCAAACCACACCTTACCTTATCACACTACACCCCACAACACTACACAACGTTTTACCCCACCTCAATATACCTTACCCTATCACACTACACCCCACAACACTACACAATGTTTTACCCCACCTCAATATACCTTACCCTATCACACTACAATTCATCAATATGTCCTTCGCCTTCACTAAATAATGAAATTCTGTGTTGGCTATGATTTAACTCGTTAGGGAAAATATCTTTTGATATTGGTGCCTTCTACTAAAGTTTTGTGTTTGATCGATAGATTAACTGATATATTGAATAGAAATAGACTTGCAGGTTATTTGAAGTTGAAGAATCCGAGATCCAGATCTCTTAATGAAACAGAAAATGCGAGAGGATCATCGTCATTATAAACATCAAGGTATGCTACAAAAAAACGCAGAGTCTATTCGTAAGGTAACCGTACGCAAACTTGTTAAATCTATTCGTACGGACATCCTAAATATTTTGTTATTTTGAAGAAGATGAATGAAATATCGATTAAATACTATGCTAACTTTGTTTAGGAGTGCATTACCACGAGAAAAAGCTCCAAAAATGTTGTTTCTACTTTTCAAAATACAAAATATTTGGGATGTCCGTACGAATAGATTTAACAAGTCGGCGTACGGTTACCGTACGAATAGCCACTGCCTACAAAAAACTACAAAATAAAGCAACAACAAGACCAAGCCGAAAGTTAATGCGTTCATACCATGTAATAAGATAAAAGTTTTCAAGAATATCAACTCTGCTTCTTCCCTGCTATCAGAGGCTTCCACAGTCCATCAACTGTGTATAGTAAAAAAGCCTCTGCTAGCTGGGAACTCTGCCGTCAGCAGTCAACCACAATGTATGGCTTTCTGCATTGGCATTAAGGTCAACTTACCCAAATATCTTTGCTAAAACATAAAATGACAACTTTAGTATTCAATACGAACGGTTGAAATGCTCCATTGGTTGATAAAACCGCGATGGAAATGGATTCTTTCATGTAACTCAACAAATCCGCCATTTTCCCCGACAACCAACATGGCGGTTCGAGCATCATGCGCGCAATGCATTGTGGTAGACTAGATTCGTTTACCGGTACATGACAGGAGCTGTAGAGCAAGAGAGAAGTCGCAGAGAAACACGAGGCGTAGCCGAGCCTCCCACAGCTCCTACAGCTCCCAGCGTGTTTATATCACAGTATATAGAACACAAGCGGATGTCTTAGCTTTCGTACGATATAAAATGCTGAGCCTGTCTCTGTCCTCTGATATAAACACGGTCGGCAGCCAATCAGAGCGCGCGTAGTATCTCAAATATTTTATAAATATTTTATAAATATTTTTAGATACCATCAATAGAGGATTTGCCCATGGCCAAGTGTTGTACTACGGACTCGGAGTCCCTCTTGAGGTACATTGCACCATTGTATAGTAGCAGACAGACACTGAGGATGGTCATTGCAAGGGTTTACCTCTGTCTATTTGACCGGCAGCCGGCCAATGTCCTCAAAATACTATTTCGCCGGCAGCTGCCGGTCAATGAGACACCGGTTCTCGGTTAGGTAGACGGGATCGTCATTGAACGTGGTCATCCGAGATTGAATGTAATGATCTATTTTCTTTTTCTTTCAAGTACTGGCCAAATCAGGAACAGTCAAGCGCTAAAACAAGATCACAAGTTGCTGAAGGACAGACAGAAAGACAGACTAGCTTCGACTTATATAATGTAAACACGGTTGTCAGATTGAAAAAGGTAGCAGAAATTGAATAAAAATATAGAAAAGAAAAAACAAAGAAAGTAAAAGAAAAATCATGACCTAGTATAATGTACGGGTCACCCATCCATTTGCTTACCTTCCCAAACGGACTTGACAATTTCATTTGAAATCAGCCCAAGTTTTGTCCACTTGGACCAGAGTTCCACGAAAGTGGCGTCACAATAGCCCCCATGAAAACAATCGCCGAATAGACTACCCCGATTTGATATAATGTTTTCAACGATTCCTCGCGTGGTAGGATGGTGCAAGGGGCTAGCTGAAGGTATGGTCTGGGGGCCGGCTAGTCTCTCCCCTGATGCTTTTGCTAGCTAGATCATCACTCCTATGGTAAACCGGCCCATAAGGGCAGAAGGATTTAATTGCCGTCAGGTCCCGAAGTCCATACGACGCCTCAGCTCTGCGGATGTCTGGGAATGGTGGTGGAATCGGTATTTTTTCTTTTCTTTTTTTTTTCCTTTTTTTTTTTTTTTTTTTTGTTTGTTTTTTTTTTGTTTTTTGTTTTTTACGCTTTATACATTCTTTTTAATTTTTTTTTTAATTTTTAATTTTTTTTTCTTACAGTGCGGCTACTATAACCGGGCTCACATCGATAAATTGTCGTCAACCAATCATTTTGCAGCATGTTGCTCAAGATTGTCAACCAGCCAATCAGAGTATGAGAATGTGCTAGCTCTGTCTAGTTTTACTGCTATCTGGTTAGTTTTATGTAAGTGGCCCCGGTTATAGTGGCCGCACTGTAATTCGTTTTTGGCCGATCTGATTATACCAGGCCAGAAAAGCAATTTACAGTATTTTTGTGCGTCTGACGGCTGTTCACGCCACTGGAAAGCATCTCTCATGGACACGTGACCATAAAAGGTTAACACTCATCGTGTTACGTACCAAATCATTTACGGTTTTGTGGTCGACTTTCCCTCTGACTTACTCCGTGAGTGTCGGATATGTTGAAATCTCAAGCATGGCACAGGAAGGAGGTCCGCAAGGTGGGTCCAGTTATCTATTTATTCAATAAATTCCTAGGAATACCAATTTACCTAACCTGGGCAATAATTTTAGATTTACATTTGCACGTCTTGTCACAGGTTAGGGAAGGTTGGGGGACGAAGCATTAATTTTAAAATGCCTCAAACTCGTTCAAGTCTTGATCAAATCGCTTCAAATCTTCACAGACGGTAGTCAAATGACAGAAGTTTATATAGAAGGCTTTAGAAGATGTTTTATCGAATTATTCTGTCGAGTTCATCGTAGCCCAATACATTTTCCAGTCGTTTTACGGCACACACACAATAGCTTGGGCTGCCTGTGGTCTAGTATTTTCTTCCTGGTTCGACGTCACTCAAGGATTTCTGGTGTCATCGCGTCTCTTTAGTCAGGGTCATGCAGTCACATCGAGCCAAACTAAATATTATAAGAGGAAGTCGATATTTGTTCAAGTTCGTGTGTTTGTTTGGCTTATACAAGTTTATTTGCATTTGACTGGGTGAAAACATTACTGTGTATAGAAGTGTCTGCAATAAGTTGGGCCGCTGCCAAGTTAATGTAAGTATTGCGCATTTACATGTTGAGGGAGGGGAAGATGGGGAAGCATTTGTCATCTTGAAGAAATATAGTATCTCTTGATCGGGTCTGACGTTCTTGAATATTTTATCGAACACTTTTTCAAGTGATTTTGCACCTGTAACACAGTGCGTTACAATATTTTCCCATTTCAGACCACGTGTCATTCCCTAGATTAAGATTTCTTTGTCTAACGGTTGAGAAGAACTGAAAAACAGAATCGTATTATTAAGGGAGTGACACGTGGTCTGAAATGGGAAAACATTGTCAAAGAGAAATCTGTCACTCATTATCAGCATTTCATGATAATTCCGCTTGAAAAATATTTGGGAAATTGAATTCCCACCTTCTACCCCCACGCGTGTTCTTGGACGATGTTGATGCACGTTAAAGCCCCGCCCTTCCCCGGGGGGTCGCGGTTGGAGGCACTGTTCTGGCACGGCTATTATCCCATGGCCCTTCCGCATCATTACCTTGTTTCCTCCCACGCTCCCCCCCCCCCTCCCTCCATCCGATCACTACCTTTACTTCCTAAGATAGACATAACTGGCCGACATTTGATACTCTGTACTCTGCGGTTTTCTGCATTCTCGGGTCAAGATGTCCAGTATTTCAATTGGTTGGCTTAGCATCAATCCCCGAATGCATTTCTTCCTGAATATTTCTAAATAAAAGTGATTGATCATGCACTCGTGAGCTTTGTTCTAGTCAGACACTACATGTGATCAGAACTGCCGAGTTACTTCTTCTTACAAAATAAGAATGAAAAACGTTCTTGCTCCAAGGGATCTCTTGGTGGCTGCCGTGATCTTAGTCCTTGTTTACCAAGTATCTGGACGTAAGTAGCATTAAAGAAGATTATATCGTATTGTGACATCAATATCAGATAAAACAGCTAGTCCAGATTACATCTCGCCTGAACTAGACGTCACTGTTAAGCCAAGAAAAACATTTTTTCAGTCGCTAGGTAAACGAGAAAAAAAGCGAAAAGACATGTGGAGAGAAACTGCTGTTTCGTAATTTGGTGCCAAAAGGCCCTTTGCCCTCGTTTTACTCGATGACGCGTTAACTTTGTCTTTAGATACAGGAAGCCCTGCATGTGGTCCCTTGAGGTCACCTCGCTGAACAGCCGCTATGTGGGTCGTTTGTTTAACAAATATATCGCTCACGCTTGCAAATATTCAGCAGAGAGATATAAATCTGAATTCTGAAAAAAAATCAACTCCGCTAAGGGGAGTTTTAGCCATCGAACGTCTCGTAAATCAAATCCCATCCCTTTTCCATTGCTTCATTCATCTGGTTCACGAAATGAAACGGGTCCTAAGATATCATACGCTAATATTTGAGCCTAAAAATACCCAAACAAACTCCCTCATTTTGTTGATCCTTGGTGTTCAAGTTCATCCTACATTATTTCCATAATTCCAAACTTTTTATCCCGGCTTTGAATGGATAAAACTCGTGAGCGCAGCATTTCAAAAATAGGGAAAAGCCTATTAAAGCACAGACTAGCATTAAACCTGTTGACTTCATCTATCAAGTGCCAGCCTGCGCTAAGGAGTCAAGCAGAATTGCTAAAATTCTCGTTGACATTTCCTATCGCGATACAATGGTCTCTTGCCTCAATAGGCTGGATCAGATGTCGAATATTACTCAACGTGTTGCGGACCGGCTTTCAATGATCGAACCTCGTGGTTGCATGAAGTATTTTTGAGTATTTTCGAATGCTACTCAAAACCGTTAAAATCGCCGGCGAATAGACGTCGTCCTCCGGAAATCGAAGGAAATCGAATCCCATCATTAGAAAAAAAAGGAATAAAATCATTACAGATCATTTATACTATTACTCAATATGCTCTAAGCAAAGTGGAAATCGATATACATTAGGAAGGTGATCATTGCTCAATCTCAGTGCAACTGAGATCGATAAATTGATATAACTTTAGAAGACCCTTTGGCCCTTTACTGAGTTAAGCTGGCATGCGTGCTTATGACTTAACCATCAGACCATGTGCCTGTAATGGAAGTAATACCTTGCGTAGTACTTGCTTTAAGCGTTTGTGCGTTCGATGGTACACTCACAATTTGAGCGCGGTATAAATACAAATTTTGATCTTCTAGCGCATATCGGACGGAAAGCTTTGGATTCTTATTTTAATCAAATTATTTTTTGAGAAACTTGAATTTTTATGCAGCAGACAAAATAAGCGTAGGAACAACAAACAACATGTGTCATCATGAAGTAAAGGCGACACGCCGACCTTGGATTCTATCCCACGTCAAAAACCCTGCCTAGGTTGCGCAACATTTCTAGGTTATTATTTTACATGGCTACAATGTTCGAACATTGACCAACAATTATTTTTTTGGTATAGGAGGAAACAAAACAAACGTTTCTGTTCTTCTCAGTAAATCTGTCTCGAACTCTAAGAAAACGTGCCGATGTACAAGCATGCGCAGATGTTTTTCTCTCCTGTCTGAAGTCGGCGTTGTTGACAGTGATGTTAACACGAAGTATCTGTCGATTGCTCAACTGATGCGTGCCTTTCAAAGCCTACTTTTGCACCGACTCGAGCCGGAATATGAACCGGTTCTAATTTTTTCGTCCTTTGGAAAGACATCTCGAAGCATGGAGGTACACGCAACTATATCAACACTTTAATGTAGTTGCAACAGTAAAATTCGTACAATTGTGACAGTTTTTCCACAATCGTTTTATCGAGTTTTACAATTTCACCGCACTTTTGATCATTATCCGCTTAGTCCATCAATTTTGCCCCTTGTCCTCTTTCTGCGCATATCCTATTTTTAGCCGGCGTACACAGCAAGTAACAAGCATTCTCTGCGTGTCAAATCACCGGTACTCAACTCTTGACCAGTATAGCTCACGCACTTGCGAAATTGAAAGACGGGCGCGTCCTAACTTAATCGGATATAGCCTAAATTTATGTATTGCATGCGTCATCTAACGGTGCAGCTAACGGTGGGTGGGTGGGTGGGGCGTGGGTTTGGGTGGGCGGAGTAGGTGGGTGGAGTAGGTGGGTAGGTCACGGGCGATGCATTTCATATTACACCTCCAGCATTCAGAAATCAAATCCTTTAAAACTGTCAGCGCAGGCCCTAACTCTTCTCTTTATAGATAATGCTGGTGATTATAATATATGCCTAAAGTAAGAGCTTTTTTTCTCTTGACAGAGAGATGGGCAACCCAGGTTTGTCCAAAAGTTGAAAAGTACGTCAAACAAGAACTTTGTCCAGCGGTTGGGACTGCCAATGAGTGCCCGTCTAGATGCTTTGGTAACACCAAGTGTTGTCCGACTCCAAATACTTGTGGCGTTCGATGTACTCGAACTGTTCCTAAAAGTAAGAATGACAGCGACAGCGACAGCGACAGCGACAGCGACAGCGACAGCGACAGCGACAGCGACAGCGACAGCGACAGCGACAG
>WUCR03028857.1:0-20433 GCA_009858155.3 Phymanthus crucifer
CTCGAGATGGCTTACGCCCTGGACACTGACTCCTTTATCAACGCATTCACAAGAATGGTATCAAGGAGGGGGACACCAGTAGTAAAGGACCTATACTCGTAGGAGACACTTAATTTATGCATACCATATATGGTCATGGTAGATAATTTTGGCGGGAAGATGAATTAGCATGTTTAATGAGGTGGTGAATTTGCATGCATTAAAAGTGTCGTGACATGACGTAAGAGGAAGTGACGTGGAGGGGAGGCGTGACTGACCTGATGTCGTGACGGAAGTGGGAAACGAAAGAGACGAGCCGGATTCCAGGAAAAAATGAAAGGGACCCAAATGGGGATCGAACCCATAACCTTCTGATCTGGAGTCAGACGCGCTGCCATTACGCCACAGGGTCCTTCGTGTTGATGATGAGTTTGATAAGGGATATCATTCAAGCAAGGTCAAGAACAAGAATAACTTAAAGTGATACTCTTGCTCTGTGGCCTTGTGTGAAGGAGATCCGAAGACTTGACTTGACTTGTGCCTTTTCCATTTGGTGTGTGAGGAAGATGGTAAATCACCAGGTTAGTTGAAAAGATAGAACGGTATGTAAAATCACTGTGCTATCCTTTCCCCTAAAATGGGGGATTACCCTTTATTAAAGAACGACGAAGTTATTACATCAGACGATATCGTAGTCTTTGAACCAAGGAGATTCCTTCTCGAGTCCGTGGCATGGACAGGTGCAAGGCTTTCTGCAATCGCACTGACAATCGATGTTGTTTCGTTTACAATATTGGATGAGGGCTCTGCGCTTTTTCATGCCTAGCTCGCGATTAATCTTCTTTTGCTTTTTTTCATTCTCTATGTCGCGCAGTTTATCTTTGCGCATTTCTTCAGCCTTTGCGAGCCAATGCCTGTAGGCGTCGTGAATGGATTTGTATTGCCACTTGTGGAGATAAACGATGCAAAGCATTTTGCCTAGAAACTTGAGTGTGCAATTGTACATGCCAAACCCTTGAACGCTCCAGAATTTGTCGTAGTCCATTTTCGTAAAGGTGCCGTACTTGGTGTCGAGAGCGATGCGTCCTTCGTGCAAGGTACCTTGAGCGTGTTGGGCATTTTTGTCTACAATGGGTGTATTAATGTCGTCGTCCTATGAAAAATGAGAGAATGTTTTTAAAAGGCATGGTCGTTCTTGATGACGAGACAGTTGTAGTGGACGTCGAAGTCCTCGAACATGTCGTGGATCCAGCGTTCGGTCTCTTGTGAGGAGTGCTATAAAGAGATATTAATTTGCAATTACTTTTAAGGAACCCAGGGTGGTCTAATGGTAAGACACATTGCCGTGCGGCATCGAGATCGAGGTTCGACTCCTCGCCGTGGGATTTATTTTTTTTTGGAGATGTGTGAAAAAAAGGAATACACGAGAGTGGTGTTTTAAAACTTTTTATTTAAGAATCTTGACAAATTAATACACAGTTCTATTTAACTGTTCCATATACTTTTCCATGGGAGTAGGTATACTATTGAATATTATGGCTTCTGCATCTTCATAGTCTAGTACTATAAGGATGTCAGGCTTTTTAAGATCACTAAGCTAAGAAGAAAAGAAGAAATAAAAAAACTAATTAACTACGATACACTTTTTTTTGTAAAAAACTAGAGACAAGCTAACCCTGCGTCCAATGCATCTAGGAAATCCATTTCATCGAGTTCTGCTCTGAGCCGTTTGAAATCGAGATATCTAAAAATTATGGTGCCTACGATTTCGCGGTTGGCTTTGAGATCGCCGGACATGGAAAACCTTAAGAAAGCCTTGTTGAACAGTTCTCTTTTCTTGTCGTCAGACTAGAAGAGAAGAGGACCACTGGAGTGATTAAATGGATTCCTAGATGGAATGTACAAGGGTCGTTGCCAGCGGGGGTTGCTGTTGTCGTCGTGGTAGCGACAATGACACAAGCGTTTTCCGCAGACTTTCATCAGTCTGCTCCACGGAGCGGGAGAGGTCATGTGATACTTGACGTCGCAAAAGGCGCCAAAAGCAACCCCGTCGGCAAGTGTGTCGAAATACAAGTCCTTATAGAAGTTTTTGATCACTTCTTGCTGTCTAAATAATTCATCTACGCCTGAGTCTAACCTATTTTGAACGTGCTCGTGAATCATGCGTGAGTATTGGGGAATGGTGTAGTTAATGATCATTTTTCTTACGCCCTGGTTTCTATCGTTTACGTCGTCGTATTCGTTTTGAATGAAGGCATAAAAAAGATCGTGACATTGATCATAATCGAAAAAGGATTTGAACTCAGGAGCCATTTTGATAAAATCTTGTTTGGTGAAATCGCCTTTTCCTGTGGTTCTGTCGACGTTTCGACAGTGAAACTTAAGGGTGTAGAAGAGGAGGTAGTCCATGTACTTTTTTGCAAGGTTTACGAATTCCTAAGGAGAAGGAAGGAATCGATAAGGTTGATACAGTTCACAGGTGTGAAACTCGAGTTGTTCTTCCCCTTGGGCACAGGCAAAACAATCCTAGGGGGAAGAAGAAGAGGAATAACGTCGTTTTAAAACATAAGACAGCCAATCGAGCGAACAATTGAGTTGTCGTGCCCAGTTTTGAAAATGCTCTATCTTAGGAAGATGATGAAGATATCGATATCGAGTTTGAGAAATTTCAGGATCTTCTAAGTCGTATAAGTCGGAATGTTGAAAATGATAAAAATGATATAGATAGGAAATGTCGCGTAACTGCTGGATGCAATCACAAAGAGGATTTAAAATTTGGTTTCTGAGTTCGGGTCGCATGTTGTCTAGATCGGCTAGAGTGTTGAGGTTGAAGGTGTTGATGGTAGTGTAGATGGTGGAGGTGACGGTTAGAGGTATCATGTTTTCGTGACATAGTAATCGATTTTCGTCGTGCAATTCGGGAAAAGTAACGAGAGGTTTGGCTCTACAATAGGGACAAGAAGACTGATTCCATCGTTTTAAACATGAAATGTGAAAACTACGTTTGCAACAATTGGTCTTGCATGTGGAGTTGTTGTTGTTGATGGGCTTAATGGTTTCTAAACAAATGGGACACTAGAAAAAAAGAAAAAAAAAAATGAGACTAAGATAAGTCTAGTTAAAACCACGAACACGAGGGATGAAATTAAGATGCGTTTGCCCGTAACGTTGCCTTAATTTGTTGGGCAGATTTTGAAGGGAACAATGAAGTTGCCGCCCCCAGGATTGAAAATGTTCAATGCGAGGTAGATGATGAGAATGTCTGCTATGAAATTTGATGATGTCTTCAAATCGTAAGGCGCATATTTCAGTATGACTTATCATTTCATATTGACATACGATGAGGTCTAACCGATAGATGTATCGACAAAGAGACTCTAGAATCCGATTTCGGAGTACGGGAAGCATGCTGTCTAGTTGGTCTAAGGTTATTAAACAAAGATCGTCGATAGGACACTATGGAAAAAGAGAAAAAAAAGAGTTTTTTAACGATTGAATTCTAACAGGTTTCTAACGAGCTCGACCGAGGTCTGGTAAATGTACATGTAGCGTACAGCAGGATCAGCCAATCTGTTTTCGAGCCTTTGAACGAGATTGAGTCCTCCGCATGGTTTTCTTCTTCTTTTTCTTTTTTTCATAAACCCGAGAGTCATGACGCCGATGTCACACGTGGGATCGGTTTGAAAATTAGGATGCCGACAACAGGCACACGCATCAACGGGAGAGAACATTTTCAAGTCCACGGCACATTTACGATGAAAGGGTTGCTTGCAACACATCGATTTGACTAGGGTGCGGTGGATCTCGTCCAGACACAGAGGACAGATGGGCTGAAAAAAATCAAGACGAGGATTTTACAAAAACTTTTCCCGATCTTAATCTCATGACGTCAATATGTCGTTGGCACTGGTGATTCCACCAGGAAGGAATGGGTTTGCGACATTGGGGACACGAGGGAAAAAGTAGACGACAGTTTGGGTGTTTTCTTCGAATGAATTCGAGAATGCAAAATGTTTTCTGGGTAAATCGAGTATCGTGATCTATTCCTAGACGCCTTAGGATGATGGGGTTTCTCCGTTCCCAACTTTGTTTTCTCAGACTTATTTCCTCTCTTAACTCGTTAAAGTGCAACATGTCTTGAAAGATGATCTGAACGAAATAGTGCATGCAAGCTAATCTCATTTCGTCTTTGGCATTTTTGTTTGAACTTTGTTTCATGTAGGCCCTAAAAAAATCACAAGCGTTGGTGATGGCTAAGAAATGATTGCTATCGCTTAGAGGACAGGGTACGGGATACTCGTGCCGGTTTTGATCGTGATACCGAACGAGGCACGACGAGTGACAGGCGTGCTCGTAATCACTGTGTTGAGCTGGAGGGTGGATGAGGTGTTGATTGCACAAAAATATGTGGTAATTGTCGTGATCCTCGTTGGGCACGATGGTTTTTTTGCAAAACCAGCACGAGAAGGGGAGATCGAATGAGTGTCCGAGAATTTCAGGATCATGTTGAAGCAGTTCGTGATTCAAGTCTAATCCGTTGGAAGGTTGATTGTCAACGACGAGATAGTCTTCTAGAGGTCTCCAAAGCACGTAGCCGCATCGATTCATTAGGGGACGAAGATAGACCGCCGTGGCGTCTTTCTTATAGATTTGATGGTGATGTTTTTTGAAATAAAGTAGGCAAATATCGAAAAGATTACTACAGTAGGGAGGATCGTGTCTACAGTGAGGACACTTGCACGAGGGAGTTAGGATAATCCATTGAAGCAAGCAGGCTGTGTGTATGGGTTTTTTGCAGCAATGCATGAAGTTGCTGTCTGTCGTGGTTTCCAAACAAACGACACACGTCTAGGGGAAAGAAAGAATTACGTTTTAATTACATTTGCATTGCAAAAAGAAACGATGACACTGATTACAAGAAACGCCAATTCGACAGTCGACACACGTGTCGTCATTGATTGGCCATCCTAAGAGCCTATTGTCATTGTCCTGGGCATCGAAAAAACGATTACAGTTTGTACATAGATTGGGTTTAGGACACAACGGACATAGCGGTTTTTCGTAACACTGCCCCGGAAGACGGGGCTTGTACACCGCGTAATGCTTTTTACAATTCATGATAAAAAATCCTACGTAGTCGTTTTTTGCGAGCTGATACAGACATATGTCATCGAGGGAACCAATCATGAGGTTTGATTTGCAAGACATCTATGAGAAAAAAAGAAAAAAGATCTAGGGTTTGAATCATTCGAGATGCAGTCGAACAGGAGTGAACAGCTAAAGAGGCGTAAGGAGGTGCGAAGAGAACTATGCACCGACTATCAGAATAGCGTGAATTCCTACATGAACATTACGGATAGTTATAATCTTGCGATACTCAAGAACATGGACGAACTGATGAAGGGAGGACAGCGTCTTGACTACAGTATTTCTGACATGACGTCAATGTTGTTTTCACCTATGCACGATTTATTTGTTTGTTACGAGGCGTTTTTAAACTATCGAAAGAAATTTGGCGAGTTTCAACATACGATGAAAGAGACATTTACCAAGATGAACGTGAGACTCAACACTGAAGGTGTGCTTTGTTATTATGATTAATGTAAGCCTCAAGGACTTCAGCTTCCGTGACAGCCGTGATGAACTTATTGAAAAGAAGAAAGTAAACATAATGCTCGGGAAAGTTATGAGGAGGAAAGACAAAATGATGGTCGTAAACACAACATTCAAAATTGGAGTCCACAATGGGGACGAAGTGAAAATCACGTTGTAATTCTAAAGACGAAAATCTGAAATGACTACGTAATTCTTCGTGGTGAAAAAAATCGTGATGGAGATCTTTATCGACTACGATTTTGGGATGAGTCAAAGGGGTGACCACGACGAGAGTCTTACGACGATTGATGAGAAGATTGGATGTAATTTGGAACTTGTTGTTTGAATGAAATAATCGAATGGGTCCCTGAGCGGGGCATTCCGATAACGATCTAAGTTTAACGTGAAAATAACGAAATTCTTCGTTGGGATCTCCGGTTAGTACACTAATGCCTTCGTAGTCCACGCTTAAGCTAGTGGGGTCAAAATAACTGACGTTAAAGTTTTTAAATCTACAGTAAGGACATGTTTCGTGATCCTGGGTCCATTGCATGAGACAAGGTAAATGAAACTGAGTATCACAACAACTGGTTATGGTAGTAGCATCAACGCTGTCCAGACATATAGGACACTACGAATAAAAAAAAAATTTATAGAGTAGTTACTAAACGAGTATAGTCTTCATCTAGGCGATCATTAGTTTCAATCCACCGATATTTATCCCACAATTCACAATATGTCTTGCAGTCGGTGCCCAGCAGACCGTCTAGGTTTTGTTTGTTTTTGTTGAGTTTTTTTTGAATGTTCTTACTACACTTTTCTAGAATGTTTTGTAACGGGTGTTTGAGACCTCCTGGTGGAGTCCAAATCCATATTTGATTATGATGAATGTGATTCATGAGCATATCGTAAAGTCTTATGAGGAGAATGCGAAGGCCTACATGAGTCTTAATCTTGTTGGTAACCATACGGCGTATTTTTATCTAAGGAAGTTAAAAAAATCTAATTAATTCGCTGTAAATTTAAGAGTTCTTTGTCGCATTCGTTCATGCAACCTATGATATCATTTTTGACTAGGAAAAAAAGATGATTATTGTCAAATCCCCAATCTTGGGTAAATTGATCGGCTACTTGTAACATGGCCTTGAACAGAATACTGGCTTGCAGATAATCGTTTTTGTTTTTTTTGTAGGCGTTGCCCATGTCTTCGATTAATTCTTCCATGAGCATCTAGAGGCAAGTTGTGGAAAAACGTCTGCATAAAAATCGTGTTCCTTTTTGTACGTCTCGTTGTAGTGATTTTTAAAACAGCACGAGGCAATGGAAAAAGCATAAAATTCGATGGGGTACTGTTCGTTTCGATTGTGTGACCGGTAAAGGTATTTCGGCACGTCCAGATAACCAGGCACCACGTATATGGAGCGACAGCACAGGTGACACGAAAAATTTTCATGACAACTTCTGTGATCATAGTGATTTAAGAAGCAGTGCGCGTGAACGGGATGATCGCAGCATGGTGTTTTTAAGAGACAGCCGTACTTGGGGTGGCATTGCTTAGTGCGGAGTCTACGTTTTTGATGAGATGTAACCATGTAACAGATGGTACATACCATGACTTCATGATCTTCGGCATCGTCCTTGTCCTCCTCTTCCATTTTCCTTTTCTTCTTCTTGTCATCCTTTTTGAGCCATCCACTAGCATTGGGGTTTCCAGCGGTTCCACTAGCACTACTGGCGGGGGGTGTAGCTTCATCGTCAGTCGCATCGTTATCAACTTCGGTGTTCAAGGCTTGAACGGTGGAAGCGGCCACTTGTTCAAGAGTGGTGACGGCATCGGCAGCGGCTTGCTCATCATTAGAATTGGGAGCTTCGATTTCCTCAGGTCTAGCTTCAATCATTTCCTTTTTTAAAAAAAGAAGAGTAATGAGAAAAAAAGAGTAATAAAATCATAAATGAATTAAAATACTTACAGGACTTTCTGGCACAATGGTGATGTCTTGAGATTGAGAACTCATGTTGAAGAGGTTGGCTTGGAAGTAGTAATGGTAATCACTAGTACGAGCTGTATACAAGCGTTGAAGTGGTGCAGAGGGGTGCAAAGAAACCCTATTTAACCCTGCTCAAGTGGAGATTCAACAGGGGGGTCCCCCCACCCCCCTATTTGACGCGCGCGCGCGGGGGATATAGGACCCCTCATGCACCGCCATTTTCAATTGCACCTAGCATGAGAGATCTGGTGGCACTCAAGACGAACGCTTACGAAAGGATCAGAACCATCGCCAAGTACATCATCGACGTGTTTGACGGAGAGGACAAGGAGAACATACGAGTTGACTACTACCTTTTGGAAGATCATTACGCTCA
Source organism: Phymanthus crucifer (assembly GCA_009858155.3). NCBI lineage: Eukaryota > Metazoa > Cnidaria > Anthozoa > Actiniaria > Phymanthidae > Phymanthus > Phymanthus crucifer. Next base: position 7,939 of record WUCR03028857.1, read on the forward strand.
CCTCAACAGGTTGTTTCATCGAAGGAACTTCAGAGAAATCTTGAGTGTTGCAGACAAGAGATATATCAGAGGACATTTGAGACTGGTGGAGGACTTCTTGTACATGTTGCAACGATTGAACGATAATTATTAGAATTGTCCCTGGCATGAGAGATCTGGTGGCACTCAAGGTGGACGCTTACGAACGCTTCAGAGACATTGCCAAGTACATTGCTGATATTCTAAACGGAGAGGACAAGGAGAACATTCAAGTTGACTATTATATTTTTGATCTACATTACAAATACATTGACACGTTGTTTCGTCGAAGGGACTTCAGGGAGATTCTTAGTGAAGCAGAAGAGGATCGTTTCAGGAGACATTTGAGGCTGGTAGAGAACTTCTTGCACATGCTTGAACAATTGCACGGTAATTTCTAGTGAAGAAAGAAGAAATGAACAGTGGTAGAGGAGATCGCATGCCAAGACCAAGAGTATTAGTCGAGGAGATTGACTATGCATTGCATTTGTTGAAGAACCATTCTGTGAAGTGTAAAGGAGACATTGATCAGCACTTTGTAAACTATTACGAATTTTTGGGCTTTGTGAGGGATTGTCCTGAAGCTGAAGACGACCCCGACATTCAAAAGATGATTGAGTTTGTAAATGAATACGTCAATGTGTATGGTAAAAAATAAAGGAACTTGAACTTGTGCTATTAGTCTTTGTGATGTCTGTGTTTAAGAAGGTCCATCGATCGACCTTTACCGTGAGCGAACCGTTTAGGACGCGAGTGATTGACTATCGTTTCTTTACCAAAACCGATGTGGAATTGGAGGAGGATGAGGTGGACGAAAACGAACGAGACGATGAATATGGAAGACAATGGATCGAGGCCATGGTTGAAAATGTATTGAACAGGGTATGGAGGGATCAGGACATAAATCCCACGGATCAAATTGCACTTACCTTTTACAGCAAGGATTTGGATTATCCCATGGAATTGCCCATGAGGGCTTATCACAGTCTAGGACGATTTAACAAAGCTCTCATGAACGAAGTGAGTCGCGTACAGCAGTCCAAGAGGGAATGGGCGTTGGGGGCGGCTTTGGAAGTCCGGGTCACCATCGCCAAGGACATTCAGGCACGTGGTCGCAAACCCTTGCTGACGATCATGAAACCTGAGCTGATGGACGAATTGCTGGAGCGAGGCATTTTGACGTGTCCTCGTCCGAATCAGCCTCCGGATCTAACCGCGGACACGCAAGCTCTGTTGAGACGCTATGACGAGGGTAGGAATGTGTCGATGAACGAAACCGCTGGCTGGGAGGAGACGCTGGCTCAATGGTGTACGGATAACCCTTGCGAGAATGTGCTGGTGTTGACACAGCATGGTGAAGGAACGTATCACAAGGTGATTTTTAAGAGCAAGTTTAGCATGCTTCGTGACGGATTGGTGCTGTGGCTTGACGAACCCAACACGCGCATGCTCCGTGTGATGATTCCACATCGACTGTACAATCATCGCCAGCATTCCTTTTGTTACTTGTGCGGGACGGTGTTCACCAAGAATCATCAGTGTTTGACCGAGGAGCGCCGGCAGTTTCAGAGACCTGGAACGAAGAGAGCCCACTTTAGATGCACACAGACAGAGAGACAGGCCAAGCGCAGTCGTGTGAACGTGGAGGAAGAAAACTGTCTGGGGGAATCGTTGCGCTTGGCCATGGGACAAGAGGAGATTATGACCTTGGAGGAATGGTACGAGTACTGTGAAATGACGGATACGTTCGATCGTGCCTGCGGGTTGAACGATGTGAAACGATGGTGTGCCAAGATCAACGAAAAGTTTGCCCCCGAGAACAGAGCGGTGGAATTGTGCGTGTACGACGAGAAACTCAAGAAAGTGATGGCACGGTTTAGAGACGGAGCCGAAATGAGTCACTCACCGGAGACCATCATGCTGAATCTGGGGAACGATGGAACTCACTTTACCTGGATCAAGTCCATGCCAGCCTGGATCGGAATGAATTACTTTTGCACGATTTGCATGAAGGGGTACTGGAAGAAGGATCGTCACTACTGCACGCGAGACTGCAAGCACTGCGGATCCGAGAGAAGAATGCACGTGAGACCCAGTCACATGAGAGAATACATCACTTGTGAGGAATGCAAGTGTCAGTTTCCCTCCCCCGAGTGTTTTCATCAGCACAAGAAGAGGGTGAACAAGACCAATCTTATCTATACAATGTGTGAACGACGTTACAAATGTCAGGAATGTTTAATGACGGTGGACCGGCTTGTTAGCGAAACCAAGAAGAAGGTGACCACGTGGAGTCTTTCCGACACGCATCAATGTTACAAGTACGATTGTCCATTCTGTAACGAGAAAAATGTGGTGCGTGGGGAGCATCAGTGCTACATCAAGGGAGTGGGGGAAGTGAAGGAACCTGACACCCGCGACGACCGTGAATTCAATTTGGCCTTCTTTGACTTTGAAACGCGATGTCTGGAAGACAATCACGTGGTCAACAAAGTCGTGGTCATCTTTGTGTGCAGCGAATGTTATACGACCATCGAACAGCATGCTACTCGGGGATGTCCTGGGGAATGCGGACGTCAGAGACTGTTTGTTTTTGATACGATCAAGGAGTTCATGGACTGGTTGATAGGACCGCAACTGAGACGTCATCAGAAGTACGTGTTCATCGCCCACAACCTCAAGGGATACGATTCTTACCCTATTCTGGAAGAATGCGTGTCGCGAGGAATCCTTCCTCATTGCATTTACCAGGGAGCCAAGGTGATCACCATGACGATCAATTTGATCACGTTCAAGGATTCCGTGTGTTTCATTCCGATGGCGTTGCGAGCGTTTCCCAAGACGTTTGGCATCTCGGGAGGTAACAAGGGATATTTTCCTCATTTTTTTAACACCAAGGAAAATGAGAACTACGTGGGACCGTATCCGGATGCCACCTACTATGGGATCGACGAGATGGTGGACGAAAAGGAAAAGAAGGAACTGTGTGAGTGGTTGGACGAACAACGCAGGACGGGAAAAACGATGAACCTGCAGCAAGAGTTGAGAGACTATTGCATTCAAGACGTCATGGTCTTGCTTCGAGGTTGTCTAACCTATCGTAAGTTGTACGTGAACCAATTTGGAGTGGATCCCTTTTCGGAGTGTGTCACCTTGGCCTCGACGTGCCTGAAGGTGTTTCAGAAAAACTTTCTACCTCCCAAGACCATAGGGGTCGTCCCACCACAGGGGTACCGTCACCGGGACATCTACTCCGCCGAGGGGTTGGAATGGTTGTACACTCTAAACCTACCGGATCTGAAGTGGGCCGTGAATGGGGAAGCGACGATTCTGGGGGCTAAAGTGGACGGCTACCACGCTCCCACCAACACCGTGTACCAGTACCATGGATGTTTTTGGCACGGCTGCGTTGTCTGTTTCAAGAACCGATGGCTTCAACATCCTTACCTGATGTGTTCTGCTCAGGAATTGTACCTCAAGACCCTGGAGCGAACGCGCAAGCTTCGCGAAGCGGGCTACAAAGTGGTCGAGATGTGGAGTCATGCCTGGGACACGCAGAGGTGTCAGTACACGTTTCCCGACTGGATTCGACGCTACAGACCCATCCATCCACGTGATGCCCTGATGGGGGGTCGTACCAATGCGATCGAACTGTATGCCTACTGTAAAGGAGAGGAGGACTGGGACGATCAAGACGAGTACGGGATGGCGCTTCGGCTGATGACGGAACCGTGCCATCGCATACGCTACATCGATGTGGTCTCGCTTTACCCTGCGGTCATGAGAGATGAAGAGTATCCTGTGGGGCATCCTGTTATTTATACGTTCTCGGATCTACCATCGGTGGACGAATGCACTCGACACCTGCTCGACGAAGATTGGTTCGGTATCGTCAAGTGTGACGTGGATCCTCCTCACGAACTGTTCTTTCCCGTGCTGCCTCAGATCATTAATCACCGACTGATCTTTGCTCTGTGTCAAGCCTGTGCCGAAAATCAAGAGGAGGGAGAATGTCATCACACGACGGAGGAGCGACGGCTGCAGGATGGGACGTGGACCACGTTCGAATTGAAACTGGCGCTGACCAAGGGTTACCGATTGTCCCAGGTTCACGAAGTCTGGCACTACGAAGAGCGCAGCAAGGATCTGTTCGGGTCGTACATTCGTGAGAACCTAAAGATCAAGATGCAAGCTTCGGGGTGGCCCGAACGATGTCGGACCGAAGAGGACAAGCGCCGATTCATGGTGGAGGTCAAGGAACGCGAAGGAATCGATTTGGAGTACGACAAGGTGGAAAAGAACCCGGGACTGCGTAGCGTGGCCAAGTTGAACCTGAATTCGCTGTGGGGAAAATTCGGACAGAACCCGTTCAAGCAGAGAACCGAATACGTGAACGAACCCGAACGCTATTTCGAGATTCTCACCAGTGACTTCACGCAGGTGAACAATGTGGTTCTCTTGAGCGAGGACATGGTTCAAGTGAACTTTACCGAATTCAACGAGTCGACGAAACCCATTCCCTATGGAAATTCCGTGTTGGCCGCTTGTGTTCCCTCGCATGCGCGCATGCGATTGTACTCCATGCTCGACAGACTGGGAGAGCGCGTGCTGTACCACGACACCGATTCCGTGATCTACAAGACCATGTCGGAAGATCAAGAGGAGATATCGACGGGGAGCTGTCTGGGACAATGGGAGGACGAATGTGGGGACCCGACGAAAGACTGGTTGGTGGAGTACGTGGCATTGGGTCCCAAGTCGTATGCCTTTCGCACCAAGAGCGGTAAGACGACAGTCAAGTGCAAGGGGATCACGTTGTCGTCGCATGCGAAGGATTTGGTGGACATTAAAAGCATGAAACGATTGGTGGTGGAAGAGGGGGAACGGGTGACCGTTCAGTATCCGAGAAGAATTGTACGGGAATCGCTGACCAAGCAACTTAAAACAGTGAGCATGAAGAAAGACGTGAGGATGACGTATACGAAGCGAGTTCGACAACCGGACGGAGTGACCACGCTTCCTTACGGTTACAAGAAAAAAACTACTTAAAGACGGGCTGCAACAAAAAAAGTAGTGAACTAGAAAGATGGCAAGCACGCTTCTTTCAGCTTTGTCAGCTTGTAAAGGAGGTGACAGTGGTGGTGGCGAACAGTTCAGTCGAAACAACATTCACGTCGGACGCAATGCCAAGGTACGATGCTGCCTCTCCTCCTGTTGCGGGGGAACCCTCGTCATCCAAAAATCTATGCGTCGTTATCAAGAATCAAGAAGGGGGAGAAGGAAAGAGAAAGAGGAGGAAAAGGACCAAGGCGAACGCTCTGAAACAGATGGTAAGCGATTGGCATCAAAGGTATTACGAGCCTGGAGAAAGTCATCCTGAAGCTTTGGCTGGAGAGGACACGTTTCTAGGAGCCACAAAGGAAAAACCCAAAGTTCAAGAACAGAAAAAAGAATGGTTAGAAAGTCAAGAAACGTTTCAGATTCATCGACCTGCGCGCAAGAGGTACCCGCGGCGTCAGTTTTTAGTTTATTCCATGGACGAACAATGGCAAATGGACTTGTCTGACTTGACCTGGCACAAGAACGTGAACGGTGGTATGGGATGGATGATGGTGGTGATTGACGTGTTGTCTCGGTACTGCTGGGTGACTCCGCTCAAGAGAAAGTCCATGGACGAAACGGCCCGAGGATTAAAGTTGATTTTTGATCGTGTGATTCGGGAAGGAGAACACACGATTCCCAAGGTCATCTACGCGGATCACGGAACGGAGTTTGACAATCGCATGGTCAAAGCCTTATTTGAAAGTTATCCCATTCCTCCTAAACTTCACCATGGATTTTCCGACATGAAAGCCGCCATAGCCGAACGAGTGCAACGCACGATCAAGTCGAGACTGTGGAAGTATTTTCACCACACAGGCTCGTATCGATGGGTCGACGTGATCGAGGACATTGTACAATCGTACAACCACACGCGTCATTCGGCCATCAAGCGAACCCCCGCGTCCGTCAACAAGACCAACGAGGCTGAGGTGTGGGAAACGTTGTATGGGGACTGGGACCGAGCCCGCATCGAGCACGAACAAGAGACCGACGAAGCCAAAAAGGAAGCTCATTTCAAGTTCAAAGTGGGGGACGTGGTTCGACTCAGTCATCGTGCCACTCTCTTTCGAAAAGGCTATCTTCCTCAGTGGAGTCGAGAGTGGTTCAAGATTCGAGCCCGATATCATGGAGGTCAGACTCCTTATTATCGTCTGATGCAGTACGACGGCAAGGAAAGATTGGATGGTACGTTTTACGAACCCGAGCTGCAAAAAGTGGACACGAAAGACATAAAAAACACGAAGTTCCGTGTCGAAAAGATCATTAGTCGTGTGCAAGACCCCAACAACAAGTCTCGCAAGCTGGTGCTGGTCAAGTGGCAAGGGTGGCCCGAGAGTTACAATCAGTGGTTGCCTGAAAGTGAAGTCAAAGACTTGTAGAAAAAAAAAAAAAAGATGAATCGCAAACCGTCTGTTTTTTGGTGTTCGAGCAAACCCAATCCTGCCTATCCACTGACCAAGAATAACAAACCCGAAGAGTTTACCATCGAGCTGCCTTTGAACTTTGAGTTACCTGGCACGTGGTCCGTCCAAGCGATTGGAGTCATCACTCCCGAAGTGGATTTCACCCAAACCCATGGGGACTTGATGATCTATACGGATGTCATCGAGTATGCCTTGGTGGGACATAGTTACTTTCCTCTCATTGAACGGGCCGTGTTTTCGGGACGTTCGGATTTGCGCTTTCAAGAATCCATTCACCCGTTTCGACGTAAAGTCAAGAACAACTACATACGCAGCATAAGCTTTAAAATTGCCGATGGAAACGGTAAGGCCCCAGTGTGGAGCAACTCCAACTACGATACCATCGTATGCTTGAAATTCACCCCTGAGTCTCAAGACTTTAATCGACTCTTCATGGAGAACACGTTTGTGTCCAACCAGTCCAGGGACCGATTTCCCAACAACAATGCGTCAGAGTTTACGGCTCAACTCCCCTCGGTTCAACAGATGGACGATCGGGGGTGGCAAGTGGGGCTGACCAAGGTCACCTTGCCTCCCATCTTGTCTCAATCCAAGATATCTACCTGGACCGTGGAAATCGATTCGAATGGTGATACGCTTCCCCCCATCGTCATCAAGGATGCCAAGACCTTTGATGAGTTGGCGACTCAGTTCAACAGTCAGACCCACAAGATTTTGAAAGATCGATTTGTCAACACTACTTCACCCAGTGCCTTCAATGTTCGAGTCATGGAGTATGGAAAACCCAACACCGTCAAGCGGACCATAACCTTTCCTAGCAACCGAATGAGCATGACAGACATTTATGAGAAATTTGCTGCCGAGGGATTTTATTTGGGTTGTCAATCTTCTACTCAAATTAATGTAGTGGTTAAGAAATCACAAAAGGAATGGCTTCAAACTGAGGGGATGTTCAAGATGCTAGGGTTTACCACATGGATCCAATCAGATGTTGATGATCCAACCACAGGAGCAGCAACTGATTGGGTTATGGTAAGACCCCGCCAGAATCCCTTCTATAATGCTTCCATTGATGGATTCCCCTCTACCTACGAGTGTAAGCTTTACAAGGAAAATGGCAAACCGTGCTTACGATTCAGCTTCTATGATGATTCAGAAAAAAAAAGAGGAATTACCATTCCTAAAGGCATGTGTGACTTGCTGGGATGGAATACTACAGACATGACGGCTAAATTGAAAGAAGATGGAAGTGAAGTGTTACGCTTTGAACTGGGAAAAAAAGCCACTGACACTTATCCTCATGATGCCTCCCCAGATAATGCCATAGGAACCCCAGTCCTAGGTAAAAATTATGGACAAATTAAGGGTCTAGTGAATTACCATCAAACCATCATGAAAGGGACGACCACCTCCTTGACCACTGGATCCAGCGGCAGTGTTGAAATTAACGATTCCACGACCAAAATTGCTTATGGTAAAGTGGCTCGCGTTAGCTGCGACCTTATAAAGCCCGAGTTTATTGGAGACAAGGCCTTACGACTACTGGACATGGTCCCCTTGGCTTCCGCATCTGCAGGAGAACAGCAACAACCCAAACAGTACGTGTTTGAGCCTCAGCATATTAAATACTACCCTCTGGACAAGACGTCATTTCAAAACATCACCTTCAAGGTAGAAGACGAAGAAGGACAAACCTTGCCTTTTGTGAACAACGGGGTTGCCACGTACACCTTACGATTCAAGAAATGAACATTCCCATCTACGAACCCCAAACGGGCAGCGGCGGGAGTACCATTCCCATTTACTCTCCTCAGGGGGGAGGCAGCGTCGAAGTCATGTACCTGCCTAGACAGCGCGGCGGGGGAGGATTTCGCAACATGGGAGGATCTCTACTGCGATTTGCCAAGTCGGGAGCTGCCAAGGTGGGAAACGAATTGGCCAATCGAGGAGCCGAAGCCATGGACAACGTGGCCCAGAGTGTCATGGACGGAAAAGATTTGCAAGAAGCGGTCAAGGACGAAACCATGAAAGCCCGCGTGGACCTAAAGCGCAAGAAAGATGCCGTAGCTAGTAAAGTAGGTACTGTGAGAAAAAAGCTGAAGACTTCAGGAAGCAAGACTACAAACAATTATTCCAAGGCTGCACTGAGTGCTTTATTTGATTAGAAATAAAAATTGTTGTTTGAATGATTACATTGTAGGTGGAAGTATTGCTTTGGGAAAGGGGGTTTTGGATTTTTTTAAATCTTCAGGAAAAATGTCCATGGTCATGCGAAGTTCTTTGGGAGTGGCCTGATGAAAGTTCAAAATGAGCGGGCGATAGGGTTCAGCGTGAGCATGGGTAAGTGCCGACTCGATCCAGGGTATTTTTTTGGGGAAAGCCTGAGTCATCAATGTCTTGATTTGTGTTTGATCCCTCGGATTGTCAAACAGGACCATGATGTGTGCGTTGACGGAAACGGTTCTCAGGTTCTTGGGAAAAGCGTTTTGAACCAAGATGGCCATGCTCACGTTCATGTGATGGGATCCCTTGGTAAACCACTTAGACACGTCATTGTACTTTTGCCCCATCTCTCCCATGAGATCGTCCACGATGAAGAGTCCTGGACCCTTGTTGGGTTCAAACAAGGAAAAGGGTTGTTCGGGCAATCCTCGAACCCACTTGACTTTGGGACCAAATTCTTTTTTCATTTCGTCGTAGGCGTCTTGCCAGATTCCGTACGAGAAGACCACTTGCTTCACACTGGGGTTAAACAACCACGAGGTATGTCGTATCATTTTTCGTACGAATTCAGTCTTGCCACATTTGGAAGGACCAATAATCATGATGTTGGAGGGGTGTTCCCATCCTCCCCTGTGTTTTACTTTAATGGCTTCCATCGTTGCGCTTTTGACGTTTCAATTCTCTAATGTAATCCTCGATTCCGCTGCCTCCTCTTTGCGAGACCTTTTTGCGACGCGACTTGGTTTTGGGGGCTCTCGATTTGCGCTTTCTTTTTAATACTCCCTGGGCACTGATGGTTGCGTCGTCGTCGTCGTCGTCGTCGTCGTCACCGCCATTGTCGTCATTGTTAGGAATCGTCGTGCTTGTATGTTCGCGATCGACCACGGGACGTTTGCCTCGACGAACGGTCGTCACGGTCGTCGTACGTGCTATGGTTTGATAATCCCCCTTGCCTAACTTAACCCGCATGGCTTTGGTAGCGGAATCCTGGTCGGCGTTCTTGTGTCGTTCATCCTCCTCCCCATCATCACCACCTTCATCACCAGTTCCTTCACTGCCTGACGGAGAACCATATGGGGAACCATTTCCATGACCATTTCCACTCCCACTTGGCCCCGGAGATGGTGAAGGAAGTGGCTGTGCCGGTCTCTTTCCGCGTCGCTTTTCTTGACTCAACTCCTGCAAGCGCTCTTCCACTAGACCGATCTTGTATCTTATTTTTCGTGCCCCCGTCGTCGTATACTCTTCCTGGTTGAGGTCTTTTAGTTCGTTGAGGTGATCCAAAAGCTCATCACGACCCATGGCACGTATTTGATCGTTGGTTTTGGTAGGGTACCAGTGCAACAATCGTCCCATTTCCAGCATAGTGGGTTTAAACATCCCTTCCAATTCGGGATGCCTGCCATATTTGGCTTCAACACGCTTCATGGCATTCCAATATTCCTTTATTTCCATTCGAGGCCATTGCTTGACTTCTTCCAGGGGTATGGCACGAATCGTCATGCCCTGTCCGGGTTGCCACTCGTCCAAACTGACTACTTTCTCCATTTCCGAAGACGAAATGGTGGGGGACGGAGATGGTCTAGGAACTGGTGATGCAGCTGGTGATGCTGCTGGCGATACATAATCGTCTAAATCAAAAGTGGTGTCGGATGTGGATCCATCATCATTGTTTTCTTTTTCTTGTTCGGGAGTAACGGGAGGGAGGGTATCGAACAAGGATTGTATGTCCGTCATGTCAACGGGGACCCCATCGATGATTAGCGGTGAAGGGGGAGACCGTCGAGGGGAGGGAGTGCGAATAGGAGAAACGGGTTGGCCGGGTAGACCTTCCATGACTTTGGTCAACGCTCGCTCTGCCGTTGTTTTTAGTCGTACTGGCTTTCGTAACTCTGGAGGTTGAAAAAAGGGAGGACGTTCGTCACCGTGGCGGTGTTTATAAGACGAAGTGGTAGGCTTCCTCGACATTACAAACTATCCCCACAATGGCAGACGAACGTCGTTTTATAAAGAACCTAGCCCAATGCGATTCTTCGTTCACCGTTCCCATGCTCAAAGCGGCCAACCGAAAACACTGGGAAGTCATTCGTAAATTATGCAATGACGTGGCCGAGGGAAAAATTACCAACGTCAAATTACCTCGAGCCTCGAAGCGATGGTTTGGCGGGGTCGTCAACGGACGTCATGCCAACATCGAAAATCTCAAGCGTTCGACTCTGCAACGAGGCGGTAGCAAGGCAGAACTGTTTGGCTCTGCCATAAAAGCCATTGCCAAGGCCGCCGCTCCCCACTTAAAAAACGCAGGGACCGCCGTAGCCAAACATGCCGCTTCAACAGTCATAAGTTCGGGAGCCGAAGCCTTGCGAAATAAAATAAATAGAAAGAAGTCCCCTCCTCCACCACCACCTTCATCATCGTCGTCAAACCGACTCAGTGCTGAAGAAGAAGAGGAACTCAAGGGATTGTTTTAATCATCATCATCATGGGACGAAAACGTCAATTGGGAGGTGGACGTCGTCGACGACGACAACAACGGCAAGTTGGAGGAGGAAAAAAAAGAACAAAATTTGGAAGTGGAGGGACGCGTGGAATGCTAGGACCCACCATTCCTGATTACGGACCCGTCACCAGTCCCTTCCCCGTACGTTATGCTACCCCTACCCCAACGTTGAGAGGAAAAGCGTCTGTATTTCAACCCCTACGATTTCAAGCGTCCCAAAAAATGAAAACTCCAATTCCTGGATCCGAAACGGCCATCAACGTCGTAATAAAAGGACGACCCGTAGCTCTTCATTCTAAAGGACGTCGAATTGTTCCTACCGTAAGGTAATCATCATCGTCATGTCGGACAACATTGCTTACATCGTTCCTAAATCCCTGTGGGAAAAAGTACAAGTCAAACTAAAGCAACAACAACAACAACATGGCGAAGGACAATCGGGAGGCGGTGTGGGAGCCGTAGGAGCCAGTGGCAACGTCAACATGAAAGACCTCATGCATACCATGGCCGTCAACATGTCGCTGCAACAATCACCTCACGTTGAATTTGTCAAGTATGCCGATCAAATGCTAAAACGCATCATGGGAGACCCCAACATCACAGCGAGCGAAAAAGTAAGATTCATGCACCGCTACAAAGATGCCTATCAATCTCAACGCTCCAACGCGCTGAGAGACGATGACGATGATAAAGTTGTTGTGCCTGCAGCCCCAGCAGCAGCACCAGGAGCTGCAGGAGCTGCAGGAACGCCTGCTGCAACACCAGTCAGACCTGGTCAAGGACCTGGACCCATAAGACGACGACTTCCCATTCCTTCGACTACTCCTTATGGTCCACCACCCTCGTACAAATCTCCGTATCCTACCACCTCAAGAATTCCTGTCCGAACCTCATCATCGTCCGTCGGTTTTCCTTCCCTTCCTGCAGGTCCTTCTCCTTCCTTCACTCCCAAGGGCACGAGCAAGACTACTGGAAAAGGCAAAGGTCCCAATGCTACCGCTCCCACCCCGACACCAGGTCCTGGTCCACAGAAAATGGGGGTAGGCAAATCTGGATTCACCCCAGGACAGACTGTCACCGTAGCTCAAATAAACAAAAAGAAAAACGCCATAGACAGCACCCCGGGACTATCAAAAAAACAAAAAACCAAACGCCATCGCATGATGACCCGACTTCTTGCCAAAGCCCAAGCTCAAGGAGGCACCTACACCTTCTCGTCGTAAAGAA
>WUCR03028918.1:0-10471 GCA_009858155.3 Phymanthus crucifer
CCTGAGCTGGCGACTTATTGTCTCAGATTCCAGATTCAGATCGCCGACCGACAACGTTTTTTGAAATAGGTGTATATGTGTGACAATCTGTCTGCAGTTTATAATCAACATGTACATTTTTTTGTATGAATTCATGAAATATTTGCAGCAACAGCAATACCAACAATTTCTGACAATAGCTTGAGAATTAAAATTCTGGTAAATATATAAACCATAGATTTTTTAAGAACTTTGTATTCGATATTCAAGTAAAATAGTAAGCATCTGACTTGTGCTTTCTCACATCTGAAACATTATCTGAATACAAACACAAGTCAGACAAGAGAGAGGCATTATTACATCAGCACATGATTGCTCTGAATTGCCATGTATGAAAACCATTTAAATATGACCTTTCTACACAACCATCTTCAACTCAAAATCAAGATACAGACTCTAAAACCTATTAGCAGGAAATCACTCATTGATAAAGATATACCTCAAATGAGCTGGTCAATGTTTAGGGTTAGTAATATGCACAAAACGAACCAGAAGAAAGGTTTTTAGATCTGTTATCATGACACAATCATCTAAAACTCCCTTCAATTGTTTTCTATATCAGTTATCACCAGCCACAGTCTAATCAGACATTTTAATTGCAAATGGCTGGATGAACAATTCTAATGTCTGAATTCATTAACAAGAAATGACAAATATTGCACAAAATAGAAGATCATTTAGGCACAGTAATGTTCATATGCTATATAAATAATATGATGTGCAAGGCCATACTATTGACATTCTATTCCCCATCTGTAGTCTTGATCTGATAGTAGAGATGACTTCTCTCACCCTTGGGGCTGTTGATATTGACACATGTGTTATGTTTCTCTCGGGTATGTATTACATGTGTCTGTCATCATGTGCTTCCGAACTCTACAATCCTACTATTTAGAGAGCTAAAATGTTCTCAACTGATGTTGCCGTCTATTGATACCATACTTAACTGACATTGGAAAAAAATTTGATTCAATCTTTAGACACGAAAAGATTCATAATATTGAAAGAGTAAAAATACAATAAAACAATGGAAATATTCAAAACTCAGCCACAACTTAGCTCTATGTCTCTCTCCTTTGTGAGCATGTGCTTTGTGCGAGGCATGTGAAGTGAACCAAAAACTATTTATCAACCATGAATTTTAGAAATATCAAACTTACTGAACAAATATTCATGGTAAAGAAGCCTGCCCGAGTGCTTTTATGATGAGGAGAAAGAAAATAATTCAATTGACAACATAAACACACTTTCAACTCTCCACAATACATTGATTAATTCAATGTTGTCAACAACATTATTCAAGGAACAATACTGAGAGCATTCTATGACTTGGATCTCATGCTGCCTACTCTTAGGTTTACGGAAAATACCAAGAATACATGACAAAGATCATTGTTTGAAAATTGTAAGATTAAGTTGCATTTTATGACAGGAAAGTAGGTAACTGATTTCCTGTCGTAAGGGTGTAGCCCAGCCACTAAAAAATGCCAAGGAAGAATTCAGATCAATAAGCTAATATCGTAAGTAATTTGTCAGAATAATTGCACGCTTGATTACATTATATAGACCTTCAAATAACACGAGAACTCATTTTGCTTCTTGTTCATTTGATGACAGACCAGTCTGTACTATTAATTGAAGGAAAATGCCTAACCAAGAAGTACAATATACAGCTGGCATTGAATCAAATATAACTCTGTGTGGTAAAGCCAATATATAGGCTATTCACCAAGGATTAAATAAATGCTTAAGACAGTATTTACATTGAAAAACTATCAAATACTGAAATCCTCAAAAAATGTACCATGTGTCTAAGGTCATCATAACTTTTTGCAAGTTGTATATAGAATATGGGAGCTCAAAGAAACATCAAAGAACATGAAATAGAAAATCAACATATTTATATATTCAATAAAGAAAAATGTTTGAAATAAATGTTGTACTAGGTTAGGGTAGAAATGTGCGATGTTGAAGTGAGTCTGAAAGTGGTATTACAATCCATTCATAACTCAACTTCCTTACGGTTTCAGTAAATATTTGTAGCTTCATATAACAGTGAGTCACGTTGGATGGCTAGAATATTCACGTTAATACCACTGGTCCATACTTCTGGTTATGCACTCCAAATTGATCATTAACCAAAAGTACTGGGTGAAAGCCCCACACCACAAGCCCCTTCTTATTAGCATATAGGCATGATTTTCAGTGTCTATTCTTACCTGTGTGCTGTAGTGGCCACTACTTCTTGCATGAGGCGATCACTACATTTTTCAGGTCCACAAAGGCATCTTGAGCTGCTGTTTAGTAATGCAATGTGGTTGAGAATTCTTATTTTTCTAGCATTTTGGAGTTTATCCAGCCGTCTGTATCTGTCATCCAGACATAAGCTAGCATAGATAGCATTCATGTCATCATCAGAAGGGGTCGTAGCATTTGGTTCTAGCTTGGTAAAACAGCTAGCTGATTCAAACAACAACTCTTGGAAGTCAGCTTTGGCCTTTTCAGCAATATCACTTAGGTATGAATTAAATATTTCCTTGCGATCACTGTCATTTAAGTACTTATAACTCTCTTCATTCTGCAAAATGCCCTCAATTTCGTCCCATTCACTCCCGGGTCGAATCTGCGGTGTCAGTTCCAAAAGTTTCCTGAACTCACTCCTCATTCTTACTCTTTTCTCTGCTTCTTTTAGCTTGTCGATGTGAATCTGGAACGCCTGCTTTGCCTGGGGTAATGATAAAACATCATACGGAACCCTAAGATCATCAGTTAGTAAATGTTCACTTTCATTCCAGGGAGTGTTTTGCACAACCATCCATTTGCCGAAATCCTTGTGGTTCCTGATCAACTTCTGACAAATTTCCCAGCTATAATGACATAATTCCAGGGAATTGATAGTAGGTACAAGGTCATCTAGAGCATGGGGGAGCTTTAATAAATATTCCATGAGCTTTCGTTCTTCAAATTCTCGTCGAAGCTTTCGTATGTGTTTGGTAAATAATTTTTTACAACTCTCGGACCCATAGTGGTCCTTGTAGCTCTTGTACTCGTGTTCGCCCTCGATTTCCTTTTTCACATTCTTCCAGAGACACTTAAAGTCTGTTACGATTCTGTTGATGAGCGCTTGATATTCCTGTAAGATTTTTTCCATCATTTCTTGATGGATTTTGTGTGCATCTGAGTACGGGATTAACTTGGAGCGGACTTTTCCCTTGTCGATGAGCTGCGCCAGCACAACGAAGCCCAAGTCCACATTCACGTCTTCGGTAGCCGAGCATTCAACTATCGGAGAATTTATTTTCTTGGACTGAATGAATCTGTAAACTTCTTGTAAGATGCTTAACTGAGTATCATCGCATTTATTGGCCACAATCACGAAAGGCTTCTTAGTTTTTTGAATGAGAGAGAGAAGTGTAGACAGAAAGCGTTCTTGCGCTTCCTCCAGTCGCTTGGCGTTAGTTGACTCGACATCGTAAACTACCAAAAATCCATCCACAGTTATCTTTCCACTGGGAAAAAGTACTTGTGGATAATCGTTCTGAAGTGCCACTTGCTCTCTACTGATGTACATGAGTTTTTCAGGCGAGTTGAGCTTGGTGGTTGTGGCTCGTTTGGGGTAGGGCACACCACGAGAGAGCGGCATAAGAGAACCATCGTCTATCAACTCGGTTTGCTCTATAACATTAAATTTATACTCCGTTCCGTCCTCTGCTACCTTGGTAGTGCTACCCCAGAACAAGAAGGAGTCATTATTAATGACTCTACCGCCAAAATCCGACGTACTGAACACTGAAGTATGGTCTTTGATGAAGTCATCGGCCAACGGCCTCACGAAGCGATTGCAAAGACAAGACTTGCCAACACCGTACAAACACTGGTCTTTATCCAAACCAGACAGTCCTACAACTGAAATGTTGTATGTTCTTACTTCGTTAGCCTTCTTGGACATACCTTGGCATTTGAGCCTCACCAACTAAGATATTTCTTCCATATTTTTGTATTCTTGTTGGTTGACCTTCGCCGCCGCCATTTTGACTCGCTTCGCGTTTGTTTAAAAATGTCCGTCGAGCAGGCTTGCATCACGTGACCACCGCCATGTTTACATCATTTACATAAATATTTGGCAGAAATATTTGTTCAAAAATGCCAAATACTGCAAAAAACACATCTGGAAAACCGCAGAGACTATGATAAGTGGAATGTCGAAGACAAATCTCAAGACGTAGAATATCAAAATTTCAATATGCAAAATTGAAATAATGTTTACAATGCGTAAGGACTCTTATTATTGCGTTTTTTCTTTTTTAATTAATCCATTTTCTTTGGAGTGCAATTTTTTTCCAGAGCTTTTTGAATCAAGCAGACAAATATTTTAACTAACTATTTTTGATAATTTTGAAAATACGTTATGCTAAAGTAAGATCTTTTTTGGACTGTTTTGATGACTAATAGAAGCAGTTAATCATTTAAAAATGCACACTTAGCATATTAGAAAAGGCTATGCAAAGCATTTTCTTTCTTCACAGCTAACCAGATCTAACCAGGTCAAATGATGTCATCGCATGCCATTTTTGGGACTGGTTAAAAAATGTTACCTTTTCTCTTAAAGAAAATATTATCCCATAGAAGAATATTCTCATTTTCGTCTCTGAAAATGTTATTTTATTTATTAATCCTATTTATGGATGATGGGTTGTATAATGATCGATTGGGTAGTTGTGCTATTTTTATCAATTACATTTGTTTTGATTTCAAGTGATCTGGTTTGTTTTTGTTTTTTTTTAATGACGGGACCCTCTTACGAGCATTAAAGCATTTGAACTTCCTTCGGAAAGCATTAGTAGGAACATGATGAAATTGGTAAAGAAAAATTAATGAAATATTTGTGATTTTTTCGATTTTTTTTTTTCATTTTCGATCTTTTTCAATAATTAGAAAAATAATATTGATAAGAACTAACTATACAATTTCTCTTTTTCTCAAAGTAATTACTAGTATTGATTCATTTACTTTTCCTTCTATTTCCTTTTCATTGATTTTCCATCCTTTACGAACAGATTTCTTTCCTTTAAGGTTGACAGTTCGAAATAGTTGACAAATTCTTGACATTTTTTCTAGCCATGATATACATTTTTTGACATAAATTATTGACAGTTAATTGGCTTCCCAGCAATATTTGTAACACTTTGACTTATCTTATAATATTGTTAATTACTGATCAGTTACTGATGTCGATGAAAAAAATCTTTATTTTTTTGGTTTTTATATTCAAAAGCTTTGTTTTCCCCGTAAACAAACATTTAGCACGCTTCAATTAATAACACATTGTATTTGCATAATCATAAATTAACGTTGTCAACATGACTGGGAAAACTCATTATGAATCCAGTATCGTTGTATATGTTGATCAGGATTGAGCTCTACGAGAAAGCTACTCGTCAATCCTCATTTGATCCATTTGTTATGATTTTCTGGTCGATCTAAAGGTTTTGGAGGCAAAAGTCGAAGACACAAGCGATCTGGTATCACAGCGAGCAAGCCCGCAAGATAAGTTGTTCATCTGAAATTTGGGCACCATCTTCCAAAATGGCGGGTATTACTGTGTCGAGCGCTTTCCACCTTCACGACAAAGACATCAACCGAGAGGAATTCTTCAAAAGACTAAGCAAGTTAGACGTCAACGATGACCAAAACCTTACAGGGTTTTTGGAGGATTTTAAGTTCAAGAAATTGTCCATAAATGGATTGAACCGAGTTATAATTTTCGCGGGAAGGGAAGCTACTGCACTGTTTGATGATTTCACTCTCGAAATCTGGAAAAAATACTACATTAATGAAGATGTAGTCCAGATAGCTATTCTTCAAGGAAATCTTCCCTTCCCTTTGGAGGTAGGTCTTGAAAAACCTTTTGATCGTGTTTTTATAGAGCTTCGTAAGTAGGGCGTCTATAAAAACTACGATTTTGCGTCGTCACGGTATTATACGATACTGTTGTCGACTATTGTCAGAATTCATGTCACATCAAATACAAAAGGTTTCCAACTTTACGATGAGCAACGCATTTCTCGAGTGTATGAATTCATGTAAATTTAGTAGCAACTACATTGATCAGGAAGAATTGAAACGGAAAGGTGTATAATTAATTAATTTTCCGAGGAATTGTTGTGTTTGGTCAAGAACGAAAACAGCTGTTGAAGAAAGATTGTATGGAACATCCATTTCTCCAAGTATATGGGTGACGAGGTTGTTCAATACTTCCTTTATCGTCATAATTCTGGCACTGGAAAGCAAAAATGCTTATAGTTTAGATCACTCAGGATAGACGGAGCATGGATGGGATTTTTACCTTGTATTTCTGTTAAGGATGAGTGAGCCTCCGTTGGAGATGAGATTAATTGGCTTAGTAAGCTGTAAAACGATCTAGAGAGAAAAGCTACCTTGAGTTAAAAAAAATGTCTTAACTCTGTCATGTATTGAGAAAAACACGAATGTAGATAATGATAAAGCACTGATTGCAGTGCAGTTGCTTGTCTAGCATGCAATGACATTCTATTGTGTATCGTCATTTCCTGCCTTTTGTTTGCCAGGGTTTTCCAGATTTAGAGCTAAACAAAGCCTTATAGAAATCGTTGCACAGATGAATGAATATTAGCACAGACAATAGCTAATTGTTTTGCTGGTTGTGCTTGGTAAACCATACATTGAATAAATGATACCGGTATTTTCAGAATTTAATGTAAACACTTTCATTTTATTCTGAATCTTGACATTTTTCCGCAGGGATTATTTGTTGGCAAGACTACAGGAAAAGTATATGTCTGTCAGGAATCTGATGACTATCAGGAACAGAATATCACCTGCGTTGGCTACAGCATGGAGCATTTTCTCACTGTTGGCCCTCAGAACTTACTGGAATACAGCAAACCACACTCTGCCTGCATGTTTGAAAATTGTTATGGCTGCTTTGATCCGTTGATTAAGGATCGCGTATTGGGATCTATTGGACTTCAGTCAAGACAATAGGCTCGTGAAATCTGCCACCACAGCATCAAACTTGACAGACTGAAGTCACAATTCAAGTTACTGTTAGTTTTATTCAGTTTTTTGATCAAGGAGCAAAAACTCAGACATTTAAATGGTCTTGGAAACAGAAGGAAAATGAGAAAAAACAAAAAAATTTTGGATGTGATGCAACATATAATTGCAATGGCATGAACCAACTGGAGCATGGACACATTATTGGCGATAAACATGGGGAAAAAACAAGGAAATTTCTAGATTCTTTGAACTCTTCCTAGAACCCTGGTATAAATTATTGTCATTTATTTCTCAACCCAGAATAATCCATTTTACAGTTCCCGGCATCATTTTGAATTCAATTAAATTTGTGCATGGGACTGAGGCTGGAGTTGAGTGGTTTCTAGTAGACACCAAACAAATCTATGGAAAAGTTGACTTTCATCACGATGACAGTATATTTTTCAACTTTTGTGATGAAAGTCAACTTCTCCATAGATTTATTCGGTGTCTACTCAAAACCACTCAACCCCAGCCTTGGTCCCATGCACAAATTTAATCAAATTCAAAATGGCACCAGGAACTGTAAAATGGAGTATTAATACTAAGAGCGATGAACAAGCAATAGTATAGGAAGAAGCATATTTATGAATCTAGTATTAACAGCGGTTATTTTTTATTATACAAGGAAGGTAGCATGATATTTGGTAATAAGGTAATACTTATTGATTCTAAAGAATTTAGGTTTAAGAAGTTCAAATGTTCCAATTCTTTCAGCAACATAGTATTGATACTATTGTTATTGGGGTCCAACAGTGTGTATTTTTCAGAGATGATTTAACCCAAGCTATACCATAATGCATCATGTTCACTATCAGAAAATCCCTGTGGGTTTAATTTGCTGATACCCAAACCAAGAGGATCATGAGAATTTTACCCAAACTAGACCCATAATGCATCACATTGACACCCAAGCTATAAAGAGTCAAATCCAAATAAAATGTTAATTATAAAAACCTATCTTTATTGGTTGTTATTAGTGGGTATTAATTATAAATTAATACTATGTGGTTGTGATGTAAATTACAAGTGAAATAAATGGTTGACTCGATAGTCATTGTGTTGATTGGATTCGTTTTATTCCTTATGTGATAATGTGCAGATATTTATTATGACTATTTAATGAAAATATTTACACATGGGATTTGTGTGGCATAATGTTATGGTATTGCTCTAAAGAAACATTGATTCAGATTACTTTGTGTGACAGAATCCATAACTTAGTAGAGCAAAGATATTTCCAAGGAAGATTTTTCAAGTACTGGTTAGTCTTCGAGGGGAGCCAGAAAGTTGGCGGCAACATAACCCCTTTTTCCCTCAGTGTCCACCAACCACCATTCGGGGTTACCCTCCAAGTCATGTTGTTGCAATACCTGTACTATCTGACCTTCATCCAAGCTCAGCTCTGCTGAACTAGTTCCTTCAAATTCAAACTGTGCATAATAGTTCAATAATTTTTCCTTCGGTTCAACATCAGTAGAGTGTTGGGATTCTATGACTAAATTACCAGCATCATCGTCATCGTCATCATCTTCAGAATCACTGCAAGCCTGATCCTCTTCGCTATATTGTGAATATTTCTCAAGAAATGAGCTTGGGACATACCCAGACACTCCAGCACAGCTAACCAACCACCATTCAGGGTTACCACTAGTGTCACACTTTCTCTGTATGGTGACAAGTTCACCTTCATTTAACGACAGTTCACCAGGGTTCTGTGCTTCAAAGCTGCACACTACTACATATGGCTCAAAGTTACTTGGTGTTATCTCTACAGGAGCTAAAGGCCGAGGCACCTGGAAAGGACAATACATTTCATTGGCTAACATTGTTAAATGCTGACAAACCTGCAAAGAAAACTATACATGATTGGCTAATATTATTTTTCACAGGCTGCAGAAGTTCTGAAAGAAAACATCTAGTACCAGCTTCAAACACATTATTGGGGAGCATGGGTGGCGCAGCAGTGAGAGCGCTCGCCTCCTCTATGGTCTCGGGTTCGATTCCCATCATATGTGAGTTGAGTTTGTTGGTTCTCTCCTGTGCTTCAAGGGTTTTTCTCAGCGTTCTCCAGTTTTCCTCCCTCCACAAAAACCAACCCTGATTCAATCTAGGCTGTGCTCCGTGGCCAGACACAAGTCGTATGGCGGCAGCCCTTGAGGGGTGCCTTTGTATGCCTCGACTCGGCCAAGTCGAGCTGCGTCCCCCAGAATTCAGCTACTGAGCTGCAAGTGGGGATGATTAGCCACCCCGATTTATTATTATTATTATTATTATATTATGTTTGCCATTGACATCTAGTGGGATTTCTCTTCCTATTACTTTCCTTTTCCTTTCTTCCTGTTTTTCCACTTCATCCCCACCCCCACCCCCCAGAATTACCATACCTGAGGTGCATTTTGCTTCTTTGAAGCAGGCTTCAGTTGATCTTCACTTTGTTCTTTGATAGGTGTAGAAGTGTTTACCAATCGCGGTGGTGGTGGTGGTGCCATTCGTTTCCGGGAAAGGCTTGATAATCGCTCACGGCTCTGTGTCTTGTCTTCTTGCTGCTCTGGCGTCATATCACCAGTAGAGGCCTGTTAATAATTCATAATTATTTTAGCTTGTTTAAAGAATGTTTAAGGTGCAGAAATACGCACAAAAAAATCGTGCAACTTGTCACGCAACATTGTTGCGTTGCAAGTTGAAGAGCGACTGTTGCTTGTATTACCACCCTGCACGCAACAAATTTTCGTTGTTGCAGAGAGTAGAAAGAGCTTCTAATTTGTGCAACAAAGTTGCGCAACAAAAATTAGGGTGGTAATACGAGCAACATTTGCTCTGCAACTTGCAACGCAACAATGTTGCGCGACAAGTTGCATGGTTTTGTTGCACGTAATTCCGCACCTTTAGTAGGTATCAATGTGTAAATAATGATAAATTTATATTTTTTATAAATTGTAAATAATTGTTAGCAAAATGCTCACTGAAATCACTTACAGGCAGCAGAGGGATTAAAGGATGTTTCTTGGCTTCTCTTTTTTTCCGCAAAATCTCTTTACCCAGAAACTGACTTGGGATGATTGACAGTTCAGCAAATTTTTCTATACATTGATGCATTTGAGTTGCCTGTCGCTCAACAATATCACCCTCTTCCTTGACCAGTGGCATCTACATTTACGATAAAATAAAAAATACTGAACGTCACGGCGAAAGAGAAAAGAGTAATGTTCAAGGGACAGAAAAATGTCCACAGTGGGAAAACAAGCTTGACCATAGTTAATCGAGGGAGATGGTTTGGAAACCTATTGTTATGGGTCTTTGTTCGTTTTTGAAGTTGAACCGGTCTTGACCGTGCACAAATTTTGATTTATGC
>WUCR03029028.1:0-10463 GCA_009858155.3 Phymanthus crucifer
ATGGAAAATATGTCACTTGTATCCCGGATGTAGCTTCATACGAAATTTACGAGTGGCGTATTTCCCAGTAAAACACTTGTGTCTATATAATAAATAGTTTTATGGAACAGTAACTAGGGATAGTGGGAAAAGTAGGGCCTGTCACCTTCCCATTCTACTCACTTCCACAGATAATATGTGAAAAAGTAGGGACTGTTTTGCAGTCTACCCAGCTCACTAAAGAATGCTTACCATATCAGATGTATTGCAACCATGAAAGAAAGTACACTTGACGATGAAGAAAAAGATACTGAAATCCAAAATATTGAACATGAAACTGTAAGTCTAGTGTGTATGCAGTGAACTCCACTCAAACTGGCATGAAAAATACTGTAATAGTTGTAGTCTGGTCAAGATATGTCCTTGTTCCCTAGTATGTGTTTTGTGTTTGTTTGTCTGCTTTCTTGATTGCTTGTTTGTTTTTTATACTAACATTTATTAAGTGTATCTGCAATAATTTTTGTTTTTAGGAAAAACGAATGTCTCAAATTAATGATCTCTTTGCTGAAGTGGATGATAAGCGGAAGGTAAAATCTAACAATCCATTCTAGCATTGATGTAGCTCTTCATTCAGTTATGTTAGAAAATGCAGTTTTATGAAACCCCTATTTTCCTTGGTTACAGGCTCATTTACTTTGCACTAGCTTTATTTCAGCACCAAAGTGTTCTCAAATAGACCTAATCGGCTTGGGCTAATGTTTTCCCATTTCAGACCACGTGTCACACTCTTGGGAATAACATCCTTTGTTTAAGTTGCATCCATATTCATGCATCTTCTGATGTATAACTGTCAAACAATCTGATTAAACGTCCAAGCCGATGAGGTCTATACCACCAACTGTGAAATACATATCACACAAGCTCAACAACAAAAACGCTTTGAAATCTCACAGATCTTGACATTTAATATGTCCATAAGGGTATTCAAAGCTGTAGGATTAGAAAACATGACTTTTTCATTTTTTGTTTTAGAAAAGAGAGGTACCTGATGCTCTATGCGGAAGAATCAGCTTTGAAATCATGAAGGATCCCGTCATCACTCCTAGTGGAATAACGTATCTTTTTACTCATATCAGAATGGTCAGCTGGTATAGACCTTTCCTGAATTCGCTGAGGTGATCACAAAACAATGGTTTCAAGTTGAGGCGGGCCTTGATAAACAAGAGATTCAAGGCCTGCCTCGATTTCAAACCATTGTTTCGTGATCACCCAAGCGAATTGGGAAAGGTCTATTGTATAGCTATAGCTGGTCTTATGTAGGTTGTAAAAAGTTATCCAATGGATAACAGTTATCCAGAGTTTAGCGCTGGTATGGGGTTTATCTGGTGATGGTCCAGAGAATAGCATTACCAGCAACTGCACAATTATGATGACCTGCAAACACTAGTTTCAGCTTGTGAATGACAAAGTACAGATTTGACCAGCTGCACTGATATGGCTCAGTTTTTCTTGTGGACTTCTTGCACTACCCAACTAAAGTAATCGAAATATGGAGTGTGGATTTGTGTGTGTGTGAGGAAGGGAGGGAAGAGGGATGAGAAGATTGGATGAAAGACTGAAATACTGGGAAAGAAAATGAGATAGACAAAGATATCTTCTTGACAGGGATTCAGATATGACAAGAAAGTCATTGAGGAACATCTACAGGTTAAAAGGGCTTCGTTTCATTCTTCAATTTCTTTTTCAATTTTCCATTCAGTTTTATTCCTTTCATCCATTCTTCTTGTTCTTCCCATTCCCTCCATTCTAATGTCTTCCTATTTTTCCATAGCGTGTGGGTCATTTTGATCCAGTAACAAGAACAGACCTTAAACAAGAACAACTCATCCCTAATCTAGCTATGAAGGAGATCATCGATGACTTCGTCACTAAGAATGAATGGGTCGTAGCGGAGTACTAATGTCTGCCATATTATCGTCACGCGCGCGCGGATTTTCATTACAACAAAACTATTTGCTAGGGCTTTACTCAAGCCAGTCATTCAGCAGTCTCTGTTATATTGTATAAAAAAGTAGAGATTTCTGAATTTCAATAAAATTTTTTTCACTTTATAAACATTTGAAGGGTTCTAATCGCCCAAGTAGGCGAGGTAATACAAGTAACAAAGTCGTGCAGCTTGTTGCACGTTGTTGCGTTGCAAGTTGCTAAGTAAATGATGCTCGTATTAACATTCGTATTTTTGTTGCGCGACTTTGTTGCAAGTGTTTTTTCTATACAGCCAAGAAATTTTGCTGCGCGCAACGTGGTAATACGAAAACTTCAAGTAAAATTGCTTGGCATCTTGCAACATAATGTTTTGCGACAATGGTGCTCTTGTTACCAAACTTTGTTTCAAAGTTCGCGCAATGCAAACGAAAAACATTATGGATAACATTTTGGGAGAAGTCAAGAAAATGGGAGTTCAATGTTATTTTTCACTCGCTCAGTTATTAAAAATTTAGGACACCAAAAGCTTTTATGGCAACGAACGTACATTTATATCAAAATATATCAAATTTCAAATGTCGAGAAACACGTTATTTATCATATTAATGAGATTTCTAATTGTATAAAAATAGATATATAATTCAGCAAACTTAATAGACTAGGTTAACTTTTTTGACTTTCCGTGGTCATAAAATTTTAAAACTCACTAAAAAATATGAAATGTTGAATAATTGTTCAAGCTACAATAAAGTGTCTGGAAGACAAAGTTTCTAAAGTGGGGTTACTGGAAAACTTTTTAAAAAAGTTTCAGTTATTGCGAGGTTTTGTAATATATCAATATAATATCCGTAAATATAGATTAAATTCCAAATTTATGCAATAACTATGTTTAATTTTTCTGCAATTTAGCTTTCTTGTCATTCATAAACCTTAAGCTCGTTAGGTTTATGTTGTAAAAACTTAACAAATGCTATAAGATCGAAATTCTTGTGCAAAAATAGTCTATACACTGAAGTGATAAATATGTTTTTATTCATAAAGAGCATTTACACGACCAACTACGGTTTAGTTTACAAATGAATAAGAAACAAAAATACCTGTATTTTCTCATTTAAGTGCAAATTTTTCATATATTAATTATTAACGGTTTTAACTTGTCCCGAAAGGTAACTAGGGCAACACAATGAAGCAGGTGCAACTTTTGCTCAACAAGAGGAAGATAACCACAACACACTCGAAGCCACTGAAAATGGACTTCGCATTCCTCGTTCTTCTTTTCCTAAATGCTGGGTTTTTGTTTACAGAGGTGAGTTCAATACTTCGTTAACTTTTAAAACTACGTTGTCGTGGGTGAGAAAACATCGTACGAGAAGTTCCCAAAAGTCCAAAAGTCAAATATCGACTAACTTGGGACAAGACAAGCTTACATATTGCTAGCTCCACGAAATTATATTTTTTTCTAAGAATTTATAGATTTTCAACCCAAATAAGCTGAAATGAAAGCTCTCTTATACGTTACGAATGCAAACACTGGAATTCATTTGTATAACCCTTTTTATTTTTGAGCATAAATAAGTCAAACACGCCGGTATATTGTTCCCCTTGTGAATGTTCAAGGTCCTCATAATACTATACGGGGAACATTTTAAGCAAGCTTTCTTAAGCCGAATTTTTAACGTACGAAGTAAACATAGAAAGATTTTCAACCTTGAAACAAAACTTAAACAAGGAATTATTCGGATTTATCGACGTCGAATCAAACCGAAGATTACGCGGACGATTTGACTTTTCGAAAGATCTCGTGTGTTAACGAGAAGAAGAAATACTGTAGATATAAAACCGCTTTAATAAACTTGGCATTATCTTGTAGTATTTGAAAACAACCATCAAAATGTCTGGTGACGATTAACTATTTCATTTGCCTTCTTGATTAAACAATCTTGGGACTTTATTTGTTTTCGAGAACTTGTTCATCGGTGCTCGCAAGAAGCAAAAGGATTTCAGCTTACTTCGTATTTCGTTTATTCCCATTTTGTGTTTTTCTTTTTTCTTTTCGAGAAAACTGCGTCAAAAAAAAACCAAAAAAACAAGAGCATTGTTCGAGTTCTTCTCGGATTATTTTCGTGTTTTTCGCTAACTAATTCAACCGTTTGCATATTGATTACATTATCTATTTCTCAATATGTTCACATCATCTTGGTCGGTTTCTCAGTTCAAGAGATTAGTCTTTTTTTCTTATCTTTACCAATCGGAAAAGTTTCGGCAAAAAATCGTTACTTGCATTCGTTTGTCAAATTTGTTTTTCTAAGCATTTTCCCCTGCGGCATTCGCGTCAAATTTCTTCGGTGAATAAAAACTTGATTTTCAGTTTTGTTGGTGAAAGGAAAAAAGAGAATTGCAGCTTTCAGAAATCCATGCATGTATCGATGTCCGATATCTCGCGTCTCCACCAGTGCGCTGAGCATTTGCGAGCTAATGCCTTTTGTGTTGTGTTTTCAACTTTATTCAGGCGACCACACGTCCTTCGTTTTCTGCCGTGGTGTCAGACGACTTTCTCCTGGTTGGGCGGAGCGTAAAAATCACTCAAACAACTACAGTCACCCAACCAACTCCCTTGCGCTACAAGATCCGCCTGGCCTTCAATCAGACAGCTCAGATGCAGCTTCTCGGTCTCACGATAAAGACCAACGAGAGCCTGCA
Organism: Phymanthus crucifer; assembly: GCA_009858155.3. Classification (NCBI taxonomy): domain Eukaryota; kingdom Metazoa; phylum Cnidaria; class Anthozoa; order Actiniaria; family Phymanthidae; genus Phymanthus; species Phymanthus crucifer. Next base: position 4,666 of record WUCR03029028.1, read on the forward strand.
AATCACCGGAAATAAAACGCCCAATCTGACGTCATCTTGGGAGGATGATGACGCAAAAGACACGGCGACGTTTGACTTGGGTCAGGTGACTCCTAATGGACCAATGGACGTTACAGTTACATTTAGGGTGAGTTACAGTTGAGCCCGCAATATTCCTTCTGTTTTGGAGTCATCCAAGCGAGGCTGTCGGGCCAATACAATGCTTGTTATCTCATGTACGTCTCATTTGCATGCAGATGTAATAAGTGTTATTGACCAGTTGTAGTGGACTGAGCTAAGGGATAAATTCAAACAAGATAAACGACAGGGGGGTTTCTGAACTGTAATAGACAATTACTCTCAAGTATCGCGAAAAAATGCAATCAATTTCAAAAAATACTAAAGATATTTTGTTTTCATTCCTTCCCTCTCCATTTCGTAAATGCAAATGTTTTCTTGTGTTTTCTTTGTGTTGTAATTCTGTTCCCCTCCGGCGACTGTTTGGATGTGACGTCATGACGACATTACTTGTTTCCAGGCCCAGCTCCTCGATAGTCCAACATTTGCAAACGGCGACAAAGTGTGGATTAGTATGGGGATCGAGTTCACGAATGGATCCATCTGGGCCTATCAGGTGGCTATCGTTGGGTTCAAGAACTTTGATCCCGAGCCAGTGCTGAACGGTAGTGCGCATGTGTCGCAGATGGAGGACAGTGACGTGGTGACTGGGTAAGAGATTCAAAACAGGCAAACAAACAAATGGACAGACAGACGGACGGACGGACGGACGGACGGACGGACGGACAGGCAGGCAGGCAGACAGGCAGACAGACAGGCAGGCAGGCAGACAGGCAGACAGGCAGACAGGCAGACAGACAGACAGACAGACAGACAGACAGACAGACAGACAGACAGACGGACAGACGGACAGACAGACAGACAGCAAACTCATAGACGAACTCACGACTGCGACAAGCAAAAACCGACTACATAGCTACGAAGACAAACACATAGATATACAAATATTTACGAACAAAAAACATTCTGATGAATTCATTCGTTTTCTTACTCCATAGTTCGACTGTTGACATCATCTTCAAGTTAACTCACGACCCTCTCAAGACCACGTCCACTGTCAGCGGCATCAACATCACGTTCTTCCATCCCCCATACCTGGCATATAATTCCATCACCAACGACGCCAAGTCAGTACCAGCTCAAGTGTCCAGCAACTCCATCAGCACACGAACAGTCACGGTATGTGAAAACTGAGGGCACTGAGATGCTTGTGGCCAGTAGTCGGGGTTAATTAGCCTCCAATAATACCAATCGTAAAGTAAAGAAGTCACTGGAATACATAAATCTCTAAATGTTCTAAAAATGCAAACAAGCTCGGTGCTGCCAGGCCGCTAAACTGCTACTCGAGACTAGAGCCTCGTCCCTTCGCTTCTCGGTATAATGACGTCATACACGTGATCTTGCATCTCTCTCTTCTAGAGCGTCCGCCATCTTGGATTTGGGAAAGTAGGCGGAAAGCGGAGAAGAAACTGAAATAATAGCAACCCAGCGTACTAAAATCAAAAGATCCAATATTGCGTAAACTAATTCCCCGATAATTCATGACACATGCTATGTTTTTAACAGGTTGGCTCATTGAACTTCACGGAGATAGTTCAGTTCAACATGAGCTTCCAAGTGGATCCGACCAAGATCAAAGCCAGAGGGCAGATCCATGCAGCGTTTGTTCGCATCCAAGTCAAATACAGCTTCACTTCTCCCCTCGATCCGAACCCGAAATATTTAAGCATGAAAAAATCTTTGCAGAACACGATCAAGTTTTATCCTCAAAGTAAGTAAGAAATTTCAGAAATAGAATGGGAGGAACTAAATGAATGGGAGTTTTCATTCGCTTGCATTCACTTTATTTAAGTGGCGCAAAAAGTATAGACGTTTTCTGCGAGGAGTGCGCAGTAATGTCCTCGTGGTGGCGGGACATTTTACCGCCAAAACGCGCGCGCTTTTCCTTGCACTTTGCTGTGCCCTTGGTAATGCTAAGAAACAATCTCATAGAATTCAAAAATATAAGTGAAGCCTGATAGAATTTGCAACGATTTGAAATATAAAAATGTTTTATTGCAGAAGACGCTTGTGACACAGAACTGTCCATTGCCGACGGAAATTTGGAAGCTTCGTCGTACTCTACGCAGGGACCGCCCGCAGAAGGCAAACTCAGCGGACTAAAGGCCTGGGTACCAGTTGCTGCTCTGAAGTAAGTTTATCGATCGTGATCTCGAGATTACTTGACAAAACGACATTGTTTAAAACTGATTCATTTAGTTAAAACTGTTTTCCTTCATCGATATTCTAGAAAAGATCGCAATCAGTTCATTGGTGTGAAATTCCCGGGGCTGAAGAACATTCACAGGATTGCTGTCTTGGGATCTGGGGTCAGTCTCTCGTCTTCCGGCTACGTGACAGGCTTCCGTGTGTTCTACAGTAAAGATTGTGTGCTGTGGAAACTCTACAGGAACAAGGACAACATCAAGGTATAGTGGAACAAGTAGAAAGTGTTTTTATTTCTGTTATAAAATACGAACCAGAACAACCGTTATTATAGATGTAAATGATGAAATAAATCATGATGAAAGTGCACGCACAAGACGCCAGGACGCGAGGATTATAACATATTTCGTGGTGGACATAATAATCTAACCACAACTTATTTTGTGAATTATTAGTACCTGAAAGGGAACACGGCCGCCAACAAGATGAACGTCATACCGCTTGACCCTCCCATTGAAGCTAAGTGTATCCGCATCAACCCGACTTCATTCCACAATCAAATCAGCCTACGTTTCGCGTTGTATGGTTGCGCATCCTCTAATCCACTTCCTACAGGTAGGATCAGCATTAAAAAGATAGTATTAAAAGTGCGCGCAAAAACATACATAGAAAACTGACTGAGAATAGCTGATCAGTCAACTATTCGCGTTGTATGGTTGCGCATCGTCTAATCCACTTACTGCAGGTAGGAACAGCATTAAAAAGATAGTATTAAAAGTGCGCGCAAAAAATCCATAGAAAACTGACTGAGAATAGCTGATCAGTCAACTATTCGCGTTGTATGGTTGCGCATCGTCTAATCCACTTCCTGCAGGTAGGAACAGCATTAAAAAGAGAGTATTAAAAGTGCGCGCAAAAAATCCATAGAAAACTGACTGAGAATAGCTGATCAGTCAACTATTCGCGCTTTAAAGTTGCGCATCGTCTAATACACTTCCCTACAGGTGGGAACAGCGTGAAAAATATAGTTTGAAATTGCGCGTAAAAAGAAATAATAAAACTAAGAAAATGGATAGGGAATCTTAGATCAACCAACTATTCGCGCTGTGTGAAAACGCATCGTCGCATTGTTCACTTCCCGGTCGTATTAAGGACATAGAAAGTAGATCACTAGGATTCACATCACACATCGCCACATCCATTTTCCGCATTTGAATAGCATCGAAAATTACAACTGAAAGGGAGCGAACATAATATCCAGAAACCCAATGAGACCTCATCACTTGAGATGGAATTAACCCAGGAAAGCCAGAAATAAGTTCTAAACGTGCGCGCAAAGATTGCGCAATCTTTTCAAACTAAGTGTGTCATTCCCTTGAGTATTATTTCTTTGCTAACGTTTGCGCACGAGAGGACACATGAATATAGGATCAACTCAAACAGAAAATCGTACTCTCAAGGAAATAACGCGTCGTCTGAAATGGGAAAGCATGACCAACCGAGCGACTGCTAACGAAACAATTCCAGGATTAAATCATTGTTATTTTTCTTCGTTAGCCACTCTGAAGAGTCGTACCTTCCTGCTGGATCCAACCAACAATGTCATCTATGCCTGTGACATCCCCATGCTCAAGTGAGTAAAGAACACACAAAAAGAATCGAGAAAGGAGAGGACGTTGCAACGTTGGGATAGCCAAAAGCCCTCCATCCTCTGGGCACATGTACTCCTTGTCATTACTATCCCCATTGCCACAACTATTGTTCAATTTGCCCCCCCCCCTCCCCTCCCCTCCCCTTCCCCCTCTCCTTCTCCCCACCTCCCCCACCTCCCCGCCCCCTTGTTGCCTCTACTGTATACTATTCTAAGGATATTTATCAATACCAAATTCTTGTCTTTTCATTAACATCTCCAGGCAAAATGGCCAGGCAAGCTGTTATTACTCCTCAGACAGCGGCTCCGGATGGAAAGGTAAACGACCAAGTCAGATAAATAACGTTATGCATCACTTTGCTTCAAGATTAACTTGAAGTCCATTGTTTCATTTATTCATCAGCTTTTGATCAAAACGTACTGAACATCAACATCGTCGACCCTGCAAAGAAAGTTATTTACGGAATCGGTCGCCGTGGCAACCATTTCAAATGCACCGCTGACCCAGTTGTTGAGTGCGCGATGATCGCATCCACAGAGTACAACACTGCTAAGAGTATTACAGGAGCCATACCGGCGAAGGAGGGCGACAAGATATCTGTCACTGATGACCCGAACTCCAAGATCCCAGTGGATGCGGATTCCTTCACTCACAATGGAAAGAAACTGGGAGGTGAGAAATGGGAAGTAAATAAAAAAATGGTCCATTTTTTAACTCAAAATAGGAAGAAATTGAAGCGGATAATTGGGAAATATGGGAAAGGGAGAACGAAATAAATATGAAAGAAAACCGGGAGATGAGTGAAAAAAGGAAAGGAAGGAAAGAAAGTAGAGGAAGAAAACACATTGTGCTAATGTGAGAGGAAATGGGAAATGGAAAATGAGAAGGGATAACTTGTCAAAGAAAAACGCAGGCAACATTTGGAAAAAAACGGGGTGAAAAAGGAAAAAAAATTAACCAGTAGGAAACAATTAGAAACATTCTTTTTGACGAAAGAAACACTACTTGGATCCATGATACATTAGTACAATGGAGGCTGTAACTTAGATAAAATTATAGACATTTTGAGCTGATTTTTATCATATATCAGAATCCTTTACCCCTCGAAATGAAATATAATTTATAATTAACGAAATGCAATACAAACAAAACAACTCAATGTCGGAAATTGTGCGGGGTTCAACGCAATCACTTTAACATCAAACTCCTCTCACAAAAACCGGCTTTAAGTCATCAACTTTAAGGTTACATGAAAAGAAATGCTAACTTATCTTTTTTCTCTTTGAACCAGCGTCTGCTCTTGGCATACACTGGTATGATGGCTCGTGGAAGCAGAAGACGTCCTGGGCATTTGGTGGTAAGTGAGTGTATAGCTGATAACCAATGGAATTGCTCTATTACACTATGACGTCATATCCAAACAGTCTATTGTTTTCACGCTAAGAATCATGGTCGCTAGAGGGGGCAGAATGACAACAATACAAAGAAAAACAAGATAGAATTTCGTTTATAAAACAGAGAGGGGAGGATTGACAACGAAATACCATGAATATCGAAGGATAAACATTGACAGATAAAATATATTGAAACTGGACACTTTGAAGGCAAGCTTTCGCTCGGAGAGGAAGATTCACGATATAAGTTTCGATTAAATCAGCGATTTTGTCCCGCTCTGTAAACATACTGTGACGTCATAGTGTAGGGTAATTAATTGATTGATGACTTTCAGACTACACCTAGCTTCACGCTCCCTCCCCCTAGCCTGCGTGCAGCCGGAAACTTTCTCGGAAATAACCGTCTGCGAAACAACGCCAGAATCCTTGTTCTTCGTGACCCAAAATAAGAAGCGATTTCTGATTGGCTCTCACCATTTCAAATTCTTAC
>WUCR03029061.1:0-10459 GCA_009858155.3 Phymanthus crucifer
CCCGCAGGCCTCATGCGGGCATATCAGCGGTTGCTTTCATTAATTTACGACTTGCGCAGACAAAATCGCTACATGCTGTTTGTCAGCAAATTTGAATCGTGCTCTTGGTCATTTGTCTGTCAAGTAGAACTAGTGATCTTCAAAAATGGATAAAATTCAGGAATACGAGTCACATTCAAGTGCCAGGAGTAGTAGCTCAGAAGAGAGGAAGGATTTGGACGCCAGGCGTGTTCGGAAACTATATTTAATCACTCAATTTCCAACTCGGGAATCGTTTGCAAATGCAGTGCTGAGGTCGTTTGAAAATACCCCTGCGAAAGTCATCCAATGGAGTTGCTGTATGGAAAACCGTAAGGAAGCAGGTGCTCATTTTCACATGGCTATAAAACTGGACCGAAACCAGAGATTGATAAGCTCGAAAAGACGTCTCCAAGAGCAGTACGGGATTTCAGTTCACCATTGTAATTATTACAGTGCGTGGAAATATGTTGCTAAAAGTGACATTGCTTTCATAGAGAGCGCTGGTTATCCTGATTTACGCAATTCTAATAGCCCGAGAACAACTCAAGCTAGTTCAGCACTAATAGCCAAGGCCAAGAGAAAGGATGATGAGACAAGAAATCACTCGAGAAGTAAGCGCACAAATATCGTAGAGTCAGAAGATGAATGTGAAGAGGAAACAGAAAAGGAGCACAAAAAGAAAAAGCGAAGATTAACTTCTTACGAACTTTCGCGAATCATAGTAGAAAAGGGTGTTAAAAACCGACTGGAACTCTTAGCTTTGGCCCATTCTCAAGAATTAGAGGGTAAAACCGATGTTGCTGAATTCATTGTCAATCGTGGGACTAAAGCAGTGAATAAAGTGATTGTTACGGCGTGGGATCTACAAAATGCGAACGAAAAGCTGTCGTTCTCGAATCAAATGTAACCAATGGTTAACTCGTGGATAAAGTGATGTGATAATTGTATTAAAAAATTGAAGTAATTAGTAAGTTACATGTGTAAGTTCAAGTTTTGATTGGAAAACAGGGGCGTAGCGAGGTGTCAATCATAGGGGACACTTGTTGTCCCATGCAACTTCTCTTCCTACACAATTAACCTAAATAGTCAAACAACACTTTGCCTCTCTCCTCCGCAGAGGCTTCCAAATAAAAGGAATCCTGAATTAAAAGAATGCTTCGCACAGGGATCCCAGCGGAGAAATTCTTACGCAAAACTGCTGCTGACTATCTCCGAGGGCGAGCCAAACATTTTTGCCCCCCCCCCCCCTCCTTGCTATGCCATTGTTGGAAAAGATAACTTTATATATAGTGCTTGTTTGGTGATGATGATGGCAGAAGTGAAAAATACAATGGCACATGACTATTTTTATGCAACCATCTTTATATAATGAGTTTCTGAAAAAGTACGACCCACTCCATTCAAGGGCAAAAATGAAAAAAAAAACAACTTTAAGTTGTCTCATTTTTTGAGTCCATTCCTAATGTATGTTGGTGTTTTTATTGACTTTTTATCCCAGCTTAAAATAATTTTAATAATTTTCTCGAGAGGTTTGCTCTTCATCAAATTACTAGTAATTGGTTATTTAGTTTTGAAGCCCTTTTCCTACAGTTGTAATATTTACATGTAAGAGAAAAGACAAAGACGGTATGTAACAAGTGAACGATCTTTATTTCCAAACGATCTTTATTTCCGAACGATCTTTATTAAGAGTAATTAACATTACAATAGGATCTAGAATCTTAATTAACATGAGTGTCTAGTGTGAATTTCAGCAAAACAAAACGTTTTATAGGTGACTTGGGGACAACAAAATTGTATGAGGAACATGCTAGGGATGAGGTTTTATGCTCTGATAGTCTTTTCTTTCTTTAAATTCATTTAAGATACTTAAATGTACATGACTGTGTATGTCAGTCGATGAATGAATAAATTTAACCAAAAATAGCAGCAGAAAACGGCGTGGTTCAGTCTACATTCCTTAGTATCAAGTTGTGTAAAATGCCTTTTATGGTTTGCCAAACGTGACGCTCTACTAAAAGACAGGTATTGATTCATTCTCGAGCTAAATATTTACTAAAATCTAAATGGTAAACTTCTAAACTGAATATATTCATTGTCAATCTAGACCAAATAACTAACAGTTTGTTATGGTACTTTAACCTCTGACAACTTTTGTAATATCAACTTGTGACGGATTTAGTTTGAACTTTTTTGAAATACACAAGTCGAGAAAAATATTTGAAATGTTATTCTACAACTAATACTTATATGCCAAGTTGTAAAAACTAACATTTTTTAACTCAACGGCTGACATGATATGGTATTTTTAAATGTAACTAGAGTGAGACTATTCTTAAACGAGTTCTTCTATGTTATTGAGTTTTTTGAGAAATGGATCGAAATAGAGTTTTAATTGTTCGATCTCTAAGATAACGTTGGTAAGGTTTTCCTCAGTGTTTGTATGTCTTGATCGGTAGAAAATGATGCCAATTTCTTGACCAATGGATCAAACAGTGTGTATGACTTTGTTTCGCCATTCACGTGAGATTTAGTGACTACGTCAAGTACCATTTCATTTCGCACGTGGCTAATCTTAGAGTCATTTGACAGTTTTTGCAAAATCCTAACTTATCACTTTTTGACTGAACTTTTTTCGTACATTTAAAGCAGGAATAATACTTTGAAACATTATTCACAGCTAAGATATCTACCGTGAATTCTTGTTCGGCAGAGGGCAGGAGCTCGTTTTGCCAATCCTGTACTTCTTCTTCGAAGTCTTCTGCTTCATCAACAGAATATTCCTCTGACTTTGGGGTATTTAGGTATCTCTGGTGGTTGTTGGAAGCTCTAAGACGAAAGTTCTTTAAGTGGTACGTTTTTCCTTCCTGTAGGATACTCCTGACGTTCTTATTCCAGAAAGTTATTTTGATGTATGCGGTGGGGTCTGCAACGTATACTTCTTGTAACTGCAGTGGTTGATTGTTTGTCATATCAATTGTTTTCGGCTCAGAGATCTGCAGAACTTTTGCACGAATCTTGACAAGTTGTCCGGGGGTTGCTTGTTGTAGGGAGGATATAGTCGTCACAGTATCCAGCTCCTAGTATTCAAATTCTTTGTCTACGGGTGTGATGATCGTGTTTTTGTCAAGGAGGATGTCATTAGAACCAAAGAATTTGTTTTCACTCAGTCGGATTTTCTTGAGTTTAACTGGGCTTTGTTGCTGGTTGACCGTTTCGAGGGCTTCCTTTTTGTCCACTGTAAAACAGACTGCACGTTTAAATCCATGCCTAGTTTGGACTTGGAAGTCAAAATATTTTTTCTTTCCTATTTGCTTCGTGGGCGAGACGTTATGAATGAATCCAGTTACTTCGTCAGTTATGTCGCCTGAAAATTAAATAAAAGGTTAAACTTTTAATGATGTAGTGGGTTTTATGGATTTTGAAGTCAAGCTGAACATCATTACGTACCTTCGCCCTCCATGGTTGATCGGAGTGAGACGCACTTTAGTCTTCGCACAAGTGTAAAAGCACGTGTTTCGGAAGATGTGATTGGCTAATTTTTGACTAATCTGATTGGTTGTTTGGCTACCATGAAGAAGGGGAAGGGATTTTCGATCCGCAAAGGGGAATAAAGTGATTTTTCATAAAAGTGTTTTTAAAAATCAAAGGAGTTGAAAAGATGAAAATCAAAAGTAAACGTGTTAAACTTTGAAAACGATGTAAAGACATTTTAAAGTAGAAATTTGATCGTAAGAAAACATGTAAAATAGCTGAATTATTAGGAAAGTGGGAGGACGACCTTCAATATTTATATGTAATGAAATTAAACCCTGTAAATGGGGGTGGGGGAAAGGAGAAAGATTGCGTACAAAATGTAGGGATTTATAGCAAGGGGGTGGACCCTAAGTCTAAAAAAGGCAAAGACCCTTTTGTAATGCGACACTTGGGTTCATGAGAGAAGTTTGATGTTTGAAACAGGGTTTAAAGCAAAATTGTAATGTTTTTTTTTCTTAAACAAAATAGCAGTTTACTGCAAGTGCTATTTTTATATCCAAGGGAGTGACTTAGACTTAGATTTACTAATTTTTCTCTCTCTTAACCACCCTTGTATGGTGATCAAGGAGGATAATATATTGTTTTATTAAAAAGTGAGTAAACTATGCACCTATCAATGTAAGTCCTGGGAGGCAGGTACCCGGGCAAAGGGTGGGGATTTGAACAAAAGTTCTATAAAGAAATTCAAATGCCCAGGGGTGGGGAAGCAGTTTTTGATTAAATAATATGAAAAAATACAAGGCTAAAGGAGAAATTGTTGCCTAAATTGCAGAATTTCTGATCAAATTGCCGACCCAGGGGCACTCCCAGTGTTTACGATCAAATCGCCATCCCTTAACCGGGCACCCCCCTCCCAGGACTTTCATTGATAGGTGCATTATGTAATAAGAGATTAGGAAATATTGAACATCAGGTGAGATATGAGTATAATATTATTTAGAATCCAGGTAATTTTATATGTTTGATTATGATAATAGATGATGAGTGTATTATGGTGTATAATACAAAAAATCAGTTATTAGTGACAATGAAGTCTGCCAAGGGTAAAAATGTCTTCTATTTCATGTATCATTGATTAGATCTAGACTTGAGAACTGCAGTATGATATGGTAACAGTCAAAGAAGTATATTTTGCACTTATCTCATTATATTTTTTGAGATACTTTAAGAGTACATTGCTTAGTCTTGTGCAAAATTTAATTACTATTAAATCTTGAGCTTGAAGCCATAATGGATTATAGGCTGTACATGTACATCTTGATTTCTTTTGAGTCCTGGCAGCATTCATTTATCCATGCTTAATGCCACAAAGTTTTTAATTTTGTGAAATATGGTCTAATTTTTGACTCGGGTAGCTATAGACATCTGGTAACTCTTGAATGTCATCCACCTAATGCAAGCATGACATCAATTTTTTGAATCTGATGTTCCATTTTTGCAGTATCTTGACCTTTGAAGTATTTTTTGTTTGTATCATTGATAAGTCTGCTTTGAAGCCTGCAATATGACAGCTTTTTAACCACTTCCTGGCACTGAGAATCGTGGTTTGAGGCACTTGGTAAAGAGTTATACGTTTTTTTTTGAAGGGATCAAGATTTGAACTGGAGATAAAGCAAAGAAGAACATTAGTGATGTTTAAATTAATTAAAAAAAAAGGAAACCATACAAAGACATGATTAGATGCATGATGTACAGTACTTACCTTGGGGTGATGGAATTGTAACTGATAATGAAATACGGGGGAAATCCCAGTATTGGTATAGATGTGTGTATGTAATGTTCCCTTTTTTAAATTATGCTCTTGATATGTTTTTGTTATTATATTTTTATTAAACAAGGGTGTGTTGGTCAGAACTTTTAAAGAAATTAATTTTTGAACAAGACAAATATTGGCTTGTGATCACTGAAATAGGACTCTAAAGCACCTGCACATTGCACCTGACCTGGAATGTTAGTATATATGTGATCAATTAGTGTATGATAGTCTGTGGTGTATTGATTGATGAGTTGAGTGTAACCTCTCTGTTCCACTAGACATTTATTTATAGCTTTGGATTCTGAAGACTGTTGCAGTAAATTGATATTAAAGTCACCAATCAGTACTGTTGGAGTACTGCAGTCAGGGATAATGGAATCAAGGACATGATTTATGGCATCAATAAATTTCTGTAATGCAACTTTGGATTTGGAGCGATAAAGCCCAATGATATGTAAATTTGGGATTGGTTCACTGAGAACAGTAACAGTTATTTCTACATTATTTAAGTTGGATATGAATGGTATATAGACATAAGGGACAGTGTCTTTGATGTACACAGCCATTCCATAGCATGTTCTTGTGTTACTGTGTTGATCATAATCATTTCTAAATAGTTTGAAACCACTAAGTTGATAATTCATAGTATTGTCAGAAGAGCAAAGAGACGTCTCTACAAAAATATTCACATCAGCTTCTTGAACATTATAATCACATGCTACATCATCAAAATGCAGATGGAGTGATCTAACATTGTGAAACAGTATTTTTGTGGTATTGTGATGGATGGGCGAGTACAAAAATGGTAGGCATGGTACTAAAGCTTCTGATCTGAGTCTGACCATGTCATCTTTAACTTTTTTACTCACTGATATTTTCTTTTCATTCAAGTTAAGTATGTGCAATGTTGAACTATTTCTTACTCTGCTTAGACCAACATAATGCATATGTTCCCTGCTGGAAGAAGGTAAATCTAAGACAGCTTCATCAAGGGTATCACCTTGGCAACGGTGGATAGTTTTAGCTGCTGCTGGCCGTAAAGGAAATTGGCGACGAAGCACTTGAGATTGGTTTCCTTTTGAAATTTTAAATTGTCTAGTTATTTCCAAAATTGGTGTCCAGTTCTTATCTACATTAGGACGATATAAGTGTGCATACTCTTTTCGCTGGTTTCGACCCATGTGACGTTCTGGAAAAGACACCGAGATAATACTTGGTCTGGTGGAATCTCTAACCCTGTAGTCTATCATTTGCACTATGCATTCAGCACCATTTGTCATACCGTCAATTACATCAACATTGGTAGTCAAATCATATTTAGATCCAACAGCAACTGAGACAAATTTACAAAGACCCATAGTTTTTGTTGGGTCATCTGGGATTTTTTTCTTTCATTTTGTCTTTAAGGGCATCTGACATATCTCCAACTACTGTATCTATAGCTTTTATATGTGCTTTGGCAGCATTGGAAGCGTGATAAATAGCATTGTTGTGGCTGTCTACTTGTGAGTTTGTTGGAAACAAATGGGTTTTATTTATTGGATAGTCATTTTGACCAGGTTGAGTCTTTAAAATTCTCCTTTTCAGTACTTCAACATCATTTTGGTCATGGTTTCCTTCTCTTAGTCTATTTAATAGTTCGGCAAATTCTTTATCATCTTTCTGCCCCATTATTTCAGTGAGCTCAAATAAGGTAAAGTGTTCTTTCCAAATGTTGGTAGCTAATGCACCATAACAGTCCTTGCCATTCTCAAATATCCATTTGTCAAAAACAGGCTTTAACTGGAATAAATCTCCAACTGAAATAATACTTAATCCTCCAAATGGTCTTTTAGTTCCCATTATCTGTTGTAATCTTAGGTTGAGGAAGTTGAACATACCATTGCCTACCATTGAGATTTCATCAATAAAGATCACTTGTAGCTTTCTGAGTTGAGCTCGTATAGTATTCAGTCTGTCTGCATCAAGTGTACAATATTCAAATCCTCTGTTGGCAGGTATTTTGAAGGCTGAGTGCAAAGTATTTTCTTTTACGTTGAATGCTGCCTTACCAGTAGGTGCAACTTTAAGTACCTTTATCTCATCAGGATTTTGACCTGGCCCACTATTCAAGTACCTTATGAGTGCATCATACAGGGCATTGGTGACGGTGCTTTTGCCTACTCCTGCTCCTCCACTTAAGAATAATCTGAGTGGTTCATCTTTGGTCTTAATAGAATGCAAAACATGATAGAAAAATTATTTTTGTTTTCTGTTAAGTGAACGCGCAAGTCCTCTATAATCATTATTACTCAATCGCTTCTGCAATAATTCTTCATCATCAATTTATCTAGGTAAAATACCCATGTCATCAAACAAGTCATACTGGTTGTGTTGTTTGTTGGTACCTGGATCAAAACAACCAAAGAGCTCACTTGGTTTTGTTTTTGCTGCAATATCCTGATCATTAGTGTGTTGTGCATTAGGAGCTACTGGTGCAGAGACATCATCATTGTCATTCAAGTCTTGTGCTGCCTCGTCAAGAATGCTAGCATGACATTCATACTGTTGGCTGTTCTTTTCTATTATGGATTCTACCTGCTTAAATCTTTCTTGATATGTTTGACAATCTTTGATGAGATCTTTTTCCTTGTTTCTCCATGGTACATAGAGCATTTGCTTCTTGGGATGCCCTTTACAGTAGTTTAGTCTCATTTTTACTCATTCCTCTTTGACCCTTAGTAATGTAGGACAGAATATAAACAGCACATGCATAAGGGTCCAATACATACTGGACATCCATGTTTGCTCTCCAAGCCTTTATCAAGTTAGTATTATAATTGTTTATTCTTATTTCTGAGGGAGATCTTTTCAACAAGAGTGTTGCTCTCTTCAGAGAGTATCTTATGGCCCTTATGTATTCACTTTCTGTTAAACTTAATTTTTCTAGAAAAGTTTCAAATGTTATATCCTCTCCATATTTCATTTCATCAAGAAGGGTTTTGATTTTATCATAATGCTGTTTGATATCTTTCATTTCATCCTCATTATAACAAGATTCCCTCAGTGGTTCTAGAATCATAGTTCTTGGCATAGGAGGCAGAGGGAAATTAAATCTACATATCTTCTGTCCTTGTTTCTTACATGTTTTAGCATGTCTATGGGTTTGTAGGTTCACTAATTCTACAATTTCTTCGTTTGAAGTTTGTTCATACTGAGGTGCATCTTTTACCCAGAATAAAGCATGAATATGGGGAGAGACCCTCTTTGCTGAAATTCAACACGATAGAAAAAGTCTACTATTTCTCCAATAGGCATTGCATCATTCTTTAGCACATCCTTAATAAACAACTGAACCATGTGTTCAAAGTTTCGAGCACAAGTTACTGGGTCCTTTTGAATTAGATCTGACTTTTGTTGCCAAGTCATATTCTCAATCTCATCATCTGTATAGTCTCTTTTTTCTACAATTCTACCAAGAGTTTTCAATAGATATGACCACCTGGTTTCTGCAGCTGAGAATGAACAAAACCATGTAGGATTGCCCAACTGACGGATCATTGCAAACAAGTCTTTCTTGCATTTTTCAAAGTAGGGTGGTGATCCTCTCAAGTTTCGTAATACTCTAAATCCCTCGTCACGATGTATAAGCTTGTTGACATAATCATCTGATTTCAACTCCCCAGCTGTATACTTCTTCCCTTTTGTTTTACATTTCCTAAGAGAAAGACAAGCACTATCTTGAATTTTTTTTATCTGCAGCTTCTTAAGTTTGTAAAATATATTTGGCACAGACTGAGCAACCCTTCTATCCTGACTTCTGAACTCCCACTTGCATATGGTACTGTATGGCACAGCTGTTTGTCTTTCTTTATTGTCAGGTCTAGATTTACCACAGTATATTGTTGGCAAAGACAGAAATTCAGAATCCTTGTCCATAAATATGCCTAAAGGTCTGTTTCCTTCTCCTGGAGCAAAACTCATAACCTTATCAACTTGTTCAGTCATGTCTGGTTCTTGCAACAAAGTATCCATAGCACCTGATGGCCTCTCCTCTACTTCACACCATGTATCATCATTATCACCATCATCAACTGAAATACCTTTACTTTTATCATTATTGGACTCAATACTATCAGGCTGTTTAGTAGTTTCCTCAATATTTTCTGAAGACTGATCATGTGTTTTCATATTCATGGCTGCCACATCTTGTGAATTATGTATAAACTCTTGCCATTCTTCGTCTTTGTTTGTAGTTGTATTTGTTATCCAGTTTTCTTGAACTTCTATTTGTTCTTTTTGGAATAATTCACTTCTTTGAACAATATATTTTGCTGCTTCTAACACCTTCCTTGGTCTGACATTTTGAAACTGATAATGGTGTTTATAGCTTAAACGCCTTTTAAGTTTTATAGGGATTGTCTGTGACTCATTGATAGGTCTGGGCAAGGTGTTTACTGTTGAACTTACATTGGCAGGTACATTAACAACATTATCATGGATAGATAGTTGTCCACCTCTAAGGAGTTCACGTATTTGCATAAATGGAATGCGTGGGGAAAAAAGCCTTTCCTCTAAAGGAGTCAAATCTAAGCATCGTGGTTTTTTAGGAAACTCCATTTTATTGGCTTTTGAACATGCAGGTAGCTTTCCTTCCTTAAGGTTTGAATGGAATGTAAAGCAAATCCACTCATT
This sequence comes from Phymanthus crucifer, assembly GCA_009858155.3. Taxonomy (NCBI): domain Eukaryota; kingdom Metazoa; phylum Cnidaria; class Anthozoa; order Actiniaria; family Phymanthidae; genus Phymanthus; species Phymanthus crucifer. The sequence goes on from WUCR03029061.1 coordinate 9,989, forward strand.
ACCATCCACACTTATGGTGCCAGTGATACATTGGTCACGTATGTCTTGTGGACATGAGGCATATTGATTGATATTGCATTTTTTGACAGATGACCTGTGCCACAGCTGATTGCAACAAGTGCATACATATTCAGGACCTTGTTTTATATTATTATGGAAAGACTGAATAACCTCTGTCATTTTTTCCCCTTGTTGGTCGGTGTTTTCTGTTGATGGCACACATACATCATGAGTTTTTAGCTTTTTACTGTGTGGATCAAATAAATCATCATTAAAATTTGTGCATCTTTTCCTATCCTGTGCATTCTTATTCAATTGTCTAATGTGTTCAGGATTATTTTGTTTGCTTCTTGTAAATGTCAGTCTCTAGTAGTATACTTAAGCGGGTTCTAAAGCAGTGGGGGGAGGGGGTGGGTAAAAACGGCCCATACATTTACTGTATTAAAAAGGCCCTACTAGGGGTCCTCCCCC
>WUCR03029273.1:0-10451 GCA_009858155.3 Phymanthus crucifer
TTACCGATTTAAAGACTCGGTCATGGTTGTGATTTTCTATTGTATTTGGCCTAATGAATATTAATGAGTTTGATAAGAAAGTGTATAAAGTATTAAGAAACACTGACGAAGATATGCATAAATTACAGAAGGACTTACATTCTCTGGAGAAATGGAGTTCTGACTGGCAACTAAGCTTTAACATTAAGAAATGTGAAGTGATGCGTATCTCGAAAAAGAACGATAACTCAAGTCCCGAATACAAACTATGTGGCAGCACACTAAAGACAGTATCTGAAGTCAAAGGTCTTGGCATTTACCTTACATCAAATCTGTCATGGAGCTTACAAGCCACTAAATGTGCAAATAAAGCTAATAGTATTCTTGGCTTTATTAAACGGACCGTAGGACCAAAGAATCCAGACTTATTTTCCAAATTATACAAGAGTCTAGTTAGACCAATTCTTGAATACTGCTCTCCTGTGTGGTCCCCACATTTGAGGAAAGACATTGATATTTTGGAGAAAGTGCAAAGGCGTGCTTCAAGATTTGCACTTGGTGCAAATGCTAAGGATATGTCGTATGATGATCGATTGTATCGACTAAAATGGCCAACATTGGAAAAAAGAAGAATTTATTCATCTTTAATTGAATGCTATAAGTCGATTAATAAACTGAATGGTTTAAATCCTGAAGAATTTTTTATATTTGCTGATAATTTTAGACCATTAAGATCAAACCATCGTTTTAAGTTAAAGACAAGATCAGCCAAATTAAATAGCTACAAACACTCTTTTTTATACGTATTATTAACCTATGGAATAACTTATCGAAAGAAACTGCAGAGGCAGAGAATTTAAACAAATTTAAGAAGAAATTAAGATGCCAATTATTATGAGTAATATTTTGATCTATTTTATTATATTAATATTGTAAATAGTTTTATGTATTTTAGATATTTTAGATATATTGGATGTTGATGTTTTTATTATTGACTTTAGTGTTTGGGAGGTGGACTAGAAAGGGATAACCTCTTCCACCTCCTTTCACAGTTTTTCACGTATTTATTGTATATGTATTTATTTTTTATTTTTTATTTTTTTCGTGATTATGATTAATTGTGAATAAACTATTATTATTATTATTATTATTATTATTATTATTATTATTACCAGATGTACAGTTCTTACCTCCAATTTTAACCGTCAGGTCTTCGTTTACCATGCAGTTGCGAGCAGCAAGATCCCTGGGTTCAAACAAAGATACATTTTATCAAAAATACAAAATGCCGGAATAATAGCAGATGATTTATAATGATATCGAGCCTACCTGTGTACGAACTTTCGCGAAGCTAAGTAAGCCATTCCGTCAGCTATTTCCCCTGCCATTTGCAACATTTCTGGCAGTGTTGGCGGAGGCAGGTCACCACCCTCCTAGCCATCGAAAACAATTAATCGGTGAGTTACCTTCCATTTGTTTGATAAAGAATCAGTTTGATGGCATACCTCTGGTCTCCGTGATCGTAAGTGGTTTTTTAAGTCCCCTTTATGCATCAGTTCCATGATGACAAGAGTTGGTTGACCATCAGACACAACACCTAGCAACTCCACCACGTGATGGCAGTGAAACGCCCTAGCAACCCATCAAACATATCATGTCAGGCATCATCTTCCTAGTATATAAAGTGGGGGGGGGGTGCACTTCAATACTTACTTCATGATGGAAGCTTCCTGTAGGAACTCAATCCTATCCCTCACCGAGGCGTTTTCACTAACAGTCTGAAGGCGTTACAAAACAACAACAACTGTTACAACCTAATTTCATTATGCGACACGTTTGGATAAGATGTAACAATACCTTTACTGCTACCCGGCATCTGGGCTTGTCTTTCACAATATCTATTGCTTCTCCCTCGAACACCATCCCAAACGATCCTTGGCCGAGTTCTCTGATCAGTTTAATCTTCTCTCGAGGCACTTCCCATTCATCAGCAATATACACTGAAAATACAGAGGACTAGCTCGTCAAGCATGCCATGACTAATGATAACATTAGCTTGTTTGCCATGTCATGAAAAGATAGCTGGCAGTTCTCTTCTCCTGTTTTCTTTGGGCGACACGTCTCACCACTTCAGACCACGTCATTATCGCGAGAATACTATTATTAGTCTGAGGTGTGTCTTCTCATGCAGAACCATTTTAGAACAGGGGGGCAGTATAGGGTTTCATTCAAACAACTCACCGTCAGTAGAATTCAAGTACTCCGGGTTGACTGACGCATACAGTACAGTATGACTTTGCTTAGCCTTGTACCTTTTCCGTGTAATGTACCATACTACAAGTCCAAATGCTAGGATTATAACACTGCAGGCAGCTAAGCTCGCCCCTACTATCACTCCAACGTCCATGCGCCGTTGTACTAATGCTCCTTTGTCGACTAAAAACAGAAAAGAAAATAAGAACGAATTTACAGTACACGCACCACCCAAGTTTGAACTCACTTTCGTTGGATTGCACAGTAAAATATACTGTGCTACTCCACGATCCATTACCAGCAGGTGTAATAGCCCGCACGCGCACGCTGTAGTTCCCTGAAATGCCAACTCTTTCAATCCATGTCGGTTGATCCGCAAGCTGACAGGCTACTTCCGGTTTCTCTCGAGAAGGCTATGCAAACAAAAAAGAAACACCACTTTTAATAACAACTGAGGGAAAGAGAGACTGAGTAATGTACTACTTTACTTACTTGGGATATTTCGATGTGATATTTGAGCACCACAGCATTAGGATCCCGGGGCCCAATCCATGATATGTTAAACTGAAATGACGAAGTCAGTCAAATGGTAATAGTCAACAGTGACCGGCTACTTATCATGCAGATTGTTCAGTATTACTCAGCAAAGCTGAAATTCCTACCTTTTTCGTGGTGTTTTTGACCTCCACTTTTACTGGTCCAAAAAGGTTATCTGCAAAAGCTGGAGTAAAATGAAGAGAATTCGATGAGAATGAAAAATGGACTATTGGAAACGACTACGTACTGCATATGAACCATCGCCTACCCTTCCTGCCTGTGCGACCCTTGCTACTTGAACAACTAGTGCTTCGTGCACAACCAGCCTTAGTGCAAGCACACACCTAGTAAAGAACAAATATCACGATTGTGTTGGATGAACATGATAAGTCAGATAGCTGTTGTTATTACCATGACAGTATAATCTGTAAAATGCCTCAGTCCAGTTAAATGGATCTTCCTTTTGGATCCATCCACCACAATAGCTGTAGTAGGAGTAACGGCTGTAGGGGTCACTTCACCTCCACCCCCTGACACAGTAGTGGTAACTGTGGTGGCAACTGTGGTGGCCAGTGTGGTGGTTGTACTGGTTAGGACATCAGATGCTGTGTTCGCACTTGAAGTAGGAGATGTTGAAGTACTGCACAGACCACTTTCCTGTTATATTTATAGAAAGAAGACAACTTGTTATTTTCAACTGATGATTGGGTTCATGACTGTAAACAATCTTATAACACGGTGCTTCATAACTGACCTGGTGTTCCCTTGAACAGTTTGTTCTGTTCACAAATGACACTTGTGTTGTAGGAAGAACTGCAGTGCTGTTGGTGGGTGGCGAACTTTCATCTTTATCTTTCCTAAAGAGCGCCTTGAACAATGCATCTTGGAATTCTTTTGCAAAAATTGCAGCTTGTTTCTCTGGTCGAACAACTTTCTTCTCTTCATCACAGTCACAAGTGATGTTACAAATTCCTATTCAAACATCAATATGCCATCACATCAGTTGGGCACCTTTATCTGTGGGTGTGCGTGAGAGGGATGGGTAGTTTTCTATTTTCCCTACCCATCCCTCCCTGCTGCTCAAACAAAATACCTTCTTTGTTCCCATCTTTGTTTTTGTCTTCATCTCTGTCGCTCGTTTTTGGCAGAACCTGCCTGATGCACCAATCAATGTTTCTTTGTTTCCACACAGAGTATTGACTCTCCTGGTATTTGATAACATATTCCGTAATGTTGCCATTAGGATACAGAGGGAGCTGCCACTTAACAAGAAGTGAGTGGGGATCCAAGTAACTGATTTCCAACCCAACGACAGCTGAAGGAACTGTAACATAACGAGGAACATTGAATCTTGTTTGCTATGACTGCAATATTCAATACAATATGAACTTGGTACTTGCAAGCTGAATGTTATTGCTACTGCAATTCAAATATTATCAGTCTCAATCTTTTCAAATTTAATTATCAGCAGCAAAAACAGTTATCCTGCAACTACGAAGTCTGTGGTGAACAATGGCACCACTTTTTCTCTTGCTGAAATAGCCAGAGAACCTCCACATTTCATTATTGAATTTCACTTATCTCCTAGTTAATTGGACTAAATAGTTTTTACATCATGCTTACCCATTTCTCGTGTTTTCAAGAACTTTAAGCTGCTTCTTGCTCCTTCCTTATTCAGTGTTACAGCCTCCACATAGAAAGCATAGAGTGTATGGGGCTTCAGTTTGCCAATCATTCTACGCACCTCTCTGACTGAATGATAGCTATCGTAGCTACTTGTATTTATCCTGAAACAATGTTTGCCTGTATTTAGTACACTGAAACACCAGCTTATCCAGCTACAAAAGCCTAACTACTTACTGTTGTGGAACTTTGACAGGCACATCGACTCTTGTCCATCTAAATTAATAGATTCACAAGTGTAAGTGTAAATACCCTTTAAAATCTAATAAACCCTACACCATCATACAACTAGTTGCAAAAAGGTTGTCATAGGTAGAAAGAATTTTTTGTAATTTAGTGAGAAAGGAATATGATTAAAAGACAAAAGAAGGGGAGTGTTTTCCTTTCTCACTAGAGCAGATTTCGTATGACTGTGAAAAGGTCCTTGCCGCGTGCGTGCCTTGCCGCGACCGTAATGTTTTCTGGATTTTTGCACAGCATTTGCCGTGCCACGCCGCGCTGTGACCGCTTACGTGCCGCGACCTTTTCACAGTCATACAAAATCTGCTCTAAATTACAAAAGTTCTTTCCTCCTATGACAACCTTCTTGCAACTAGACAAGTCAACTTACACATCTTGTTTGCTACAATCACCAATATCATCCAGCCTAGTGATTTCTGTGTTTGGCCTGCAGAAATAAAAATAAAAATATTTATCATAAAATTAATTATCTTTATACTTCTAATATCATTACTGTATCTATCTATCATTGAATATTTGGTGAATGTTAACCTACGCTTCTCTATAGGATATGGTGTAGAACAAAACATTGCGGTAATCTTCGTCAATTCTTGCTTCAGTCCATTTTACTTCTATGCAAATACGTGAGCAATGCAGAGGCCATGTGATCTCTCTCAAGGTCATGTTTATTGACTTCACTTGACCTGAAACAAGTGCATCACAACACAATTAGGTTGTTAATGTTGAGTCAGATATCAAACTTATCAACTTGTCAATGTCAACTCTGGGTTCTTGTCTACAGCCCCATAAGATACCAACCCCCTAGTAGTCCAGTAGAACTATTGCAAAATGAATACCAGAATCCTACAAAGATTTATGATGTCACATGTAGGCAGAGAAAAAGTTTTCAAAAAACTACAATTTAATTTTTACACATTTGCATCACTTGGCATGGGGTTTACACCAAGGTGCCTTTCCAAAGTATGGGTCATAGTTCCATTCCCTAACCATATTAAATATCTATAAATATCTAATATTAATAAATATCTATTCTCAGCCAGAGACCCACCATCTCTAAGACTCATACTATACTCTGCTAGTCTGCGTAGCACATTCCCGAAGAGGGACCAAGAGAAAATGAGGAGAGACAACTCCTCTCTTAGTTGATCTCGAAAAAATGCCCCGAATTAATTAGATATGCAATATCTAGCTGGCAACCAACTGTCAAATCTTATCCAAACAAATAATGCCAAAGTGGTGGTGAAATTAATAATACTTTGCCACATTCATGTTATGCTTATATAGCGATGTATCAAGTCAATTAGTAGCATATAATTAGTGATTGTCAATCAAAACTTGTGCCGAGAACATCAGAAAAGTCCATTCATGCACCAAAGGGTTTTTCAAAATAATAGGGCTTGCACTTCACAGGTGTTCCCTTTGGTCTTCTTTCTCTCAGCCCCACTCCAGCATCACCTGCTATGCAGGCTAGCACTCTGCTAGAACAAGTTGATCAATAAAAGGAACATTCCAGTGAGAACCCTGGAGACTACAACGTACTGTAAAGTTGTTCTCCCCGGTATTCATTTTCCAGAATATTATTGGTCAGTGATTCAAAACTACAATTCTATGGCTATGTGATTGGAATCTCTCAGCATCCCTTCCTTGTAACAAAACATAATAATTGGTTTAATCACATTTTATAGAATACTTACAAGCCACATCATTGCCATTAGTTGTTAAAGACACATCAATACTTCGTTCATTACTTGAATCATTCCGCTTGAAGCGAGCAGTCAAAGGTAGAATCTTATTTGTACACAGCCTAGGATTCATGCGCACCAATATACCTCCATGCTTGATTGTGAGGTTAGGAAACAAATCCCACAGGGCCTCTAGTTTTGGGTTCTCCATGATGGTCAATGCATACCTGGTGACATAGATATCATATTTCCTTTCAGAACCAAGGAACAAACTTATTTCACAGGGGCATATCCAGGATTTGTCATTGGGGGGTCCTTACATACCAAATTGTCACTAAGACGTCATAGCAATCTATTGTTTTAGCACCAATTACATGTTCTTTGTATTACTTTTTGTGTTAAAGGGGGGTCACGGGCACCCTGTGACCTCCCCCTGGATACGCCCCTGCTTCAGTATTCATTACGGTAATTATCAAAGTATTTCAAGAATTAATGAACAAAATTTTGAATTTTGAAAATCAGAAGTTAATTAATCAATTTTTAAACCCAGAACAACAGATTTATTATAGTTTCTTAAGCAGAATAACCAACATATTTCAGAAATGAAAGTGAAAATCAAAAATAGAAGCCAGTGGGGAAAGGACAGACAAAGATCACAATCTTGTCCATTGATCTCATAACACTGGGGTCAAAAGAGGAACCATTAGATCAGCACTCTTCTGGGTCACTGGATCTATTCACTTCCTAGTACAATGCCTAGTAATTGAGTGTTAAAAGAATAAGTGTTGACTTACCTGTCACTGTACAAAAGTGTGATATTTCTATGTGTAAAAATATCAAAACTTGTTTGAGGTTCAATGACTCTTAAGTTTTTTAGAAACTTTAAGGACACCAGAGACAATGACTGTCGAATCAAGACAAATCCCTTCACTTTTTCTATCATGCCAAGATTATCCTCAAGATCCTTGTAGATAGATCCTGGAAGTAATTGTAAAGGCAAAGATACTTAAATTGATACTTCTCTTGAGTTATTAGTTATAAATTGAGAAAATTATGAGAAGAAAACAAATTATGGTAACACTTACTAATAGCGCCCCATATTGCCTGACGACCGACTGTCGACCAAATATCGGTTGTTTGTTCATCAATAGTTGGTCAACAGTTCATCAACACTTGGTCAACAGTTGATAGACAATTCACTGACAGTCGACGGACTGTTGACGATCTAACAACCAATATTTGGTCGACAGTCGCTCAACTGTTGCCGATTGACTTTTTATGATCTACAGACATTTCTAAGTTTTGAAAAATCCTCTATTTGCCTAAGCCGGTATTTGATTTTATTCGTTAATGTCGCCGTAATAAGAAGGAAGAGTTGCAGATGCACCATGCGTCTTTGGTGCCGTAGAAAGAGAAAGTGGCCGAGTTATACTTTGCCGAGTTCCATGTATGCCGCGGCACTTAGTATTTAGGCATGGAATTAAGAAATAACTTTTTTCCCAATGTTATAGTCAATATCAAACATGAAATAAACATATCATTCTTAATAATAAATTGTCGACTATTAGTCGATGGTTCATCAACAATACGTCAACAGTTCGATGACAGTCCGTTGACAGTTCATCAACAGGTACTGTTTGTCACCCGACTATCGGTCGTCAGTTTAACGGCTTACTGTTGACCAACTGTCGCCCGATCGTCGGTCAACAAAAGGTCGTTAAACGACCAAGAGTCGGGCGACAAACGGCCATTAAGTGGCCACTAGTCAGGCGACAGTCAGTCGATAGTTGATCAACAGTCAGTCGTCAGGCGATATGGGGCGCCATTGGTAAGTATTGCCCAAATTATTGCAGGACAAGAGGAGCATACATAAGAGGTCTGATCTGCAGTGAGGGCAAGCAGTTTTCCATGCCTGAATAGACCTTTCTCGAATTCGCTTGGGCGATTATGAAACAATGGTTTGAAATCGATGTGGGCCTTGATTTTTCTGTTTATCAACTTTCTGCCTCAACTTGAAACCATTGTTTCGTGATCATCCAAGCAAATTAGGGAAATTAGAGAGTCTAATGTATCTAAGAGTTTATTTCTCTTCTTTATCAGAGATCGCAATGCACCTTTGCATTCAGCAAACAGCAACTGTTTATAACACATGCAAGTTAATTGTACTTACCACCACCCGATCTTATTCTTATTTCAAGATTTCCATCAATTTCTGTGCAGCCTTTGTATTTTCTCAGTGAACTGAGGGAATCAATTATTGGTTTATCTTCATGCACCCCATTTCTAAAACTACAAACTGCAATAAAACGTCAAACATATCTATTTTAATTAATTACATTCATACATAAGAGCACAGATATAAGTTTATTAAACAATATTGCCCTACTATGACAAAGTGAAATCACATTCAAATGTTGTTTTAACACCAAGAATCATGGCTGTAAGAAGGGGAAAGAATGACAACAACATGATGAGATTGCATTTATAAAATGGAGAGAGTTGGATAATATTAAAGGATAAGCAATCATGCAGGGGATATATATCAAAACTAGACAATTCAAAGCCAAACTTTCAAAGACAAAAAAGATTTAGTTGAAATTTCTATGGTTTTCCATGATATTGTCCCTTTTGTAAACATGACATCATTCCCACCACACTTCAACTAACCTCTTGGACAGCGTTGGTCTTGACACTTTTCACAGGTATTCTTTTGTTTTGCATACCCTGCAGGACATTCTTTAACACAGCTTCCATCAAGCTTGTTGTAAGACTTAGGACATGGAGGAAGCTGGCACCTGAAATTATCAATCTACAATAATAGTGGAATGTCAGAACAACATATTAAATAACTTGGGTACTACTTTTTGGGTATATACTGACCCACAGCATGATTCAAACATCCAAGAGTAGTGGTATAAGAGGATATATTTATGTGTGTGTGTGTGTTGGGGGGGGGGTGTTATGGGTGGCAGTTCACGTGGGAGGGTGTTTTGCATGGTGGCAGAAGCGAAACAGGGGTTTGGGTGGTCATACATTTTTGGGCATATTACATTAGGTGGTGGTTAGCCAGCATTTTAAGATTATTATCCAATGCCCACTTTTAAAAAAATCTTCTTTTCATTTTGCTTACCTCCAGTAATTCAGGTGGGCATTTACTGACACATTTTCCACTAGGCAAACGCAAATTCTTACAGGCGTAACAGTGAGAGGGAGAATTTATCTTGAAGCAACCCCCAAGACATAGTGAGTGACAACACAAGTTATTTTGACCTTTCACACAACCAGCATCTCCACATTTCATATCACACACTAAAAACAAAAACAAGGTGAATTAGGCTTATAGACCAAATCCAAAACTTGCACCGATGTGAGGCTTAAGTTGTGAACAAAGGGATATGGCCTGATTTGTCACGCCAGGTAGCTTTGAGTCACGCCATATCCCTTTGTTCACAACTTAAGCCTCACATCGGTGCAAGTTTTGGATTTGGTCTATTGTATTCAACACTTCCAGTTCTGCACCAAAGATAATGGAATCAAAGAAAAAGGAAATATCTATTTTGTAAGAAATCTATATCTATTGTGTAAGAAACATTCCCTAGAAACAGTCAACATAACATGACAAGATTGAGGTCTTTATTTATTCAATTCTAGATGCCATTAATGTAATATTTTCTTTATGTGGATGTCACAAGTACTGATCAAGAAACAAGACATGCAATGAAACATGACATGCTACTGAAGGACAATTTCATGACTCTTAATTTTAGTTGGAAAATTTTAGTAAAATAATCTCACACCAATACCAAATTCAAATAGTACTAATGAAGGGAAGTCTCAAATTAGAAAACACAATGGAATACTTTGTTAAGCTTACAATTTTACATGAAGTCATCATATTTTGACAAAGAAGATGGTATTGACACTAGAGCTTTAGATGTCTGTTTGGTGTTTCCTTTTTATAAACTAATATTTGTCTAAGATTGCTAAGGTAAATGAAAACACAAAGAAAGGGTATATTGAAAAACTGATTATGCAAAAGGTTTTACAAAACTTGCAACATTGTTTCAGTGTGAATTT
>WUCR03029302.1:0-10036 GCA_009858155.3 Phymanthus crucifer
TTGATAATATGACTGAGTGTCGTCCAATTCAGTCTGGTAATCATACTCTTGATTAACAAATCGGACTCCCGCTTCGCAGTCGTCCGATTTTGTTAATCACTCGTATGATTACAGACTGAATTGGACTCCACTCAAGCCCTATTACCATTATAAACATTTCAATGACTCAAAACTTCAAGAGTGTACCTCTGTCATTTGGAAGGCAAATGCTCTTCAAGCAAACTGTAAGGCCATCCTGGAGATGTAGACAGCATAAGAAATCAGTTCACTTTTATTGAATGCAGACTCAAAAACGCTGCAATAATCTGTAATAATTACACATCATGCTTGTAACAAAGGAAAAGTACACATCAGTACCTGGTTTTTCTCGTAGTACTTGACAAAGTCATCAAGGCTTTTAAACTTCTTTTCAATAGAAGTGTCCTTCAGCTTGAAAAGTTTACCATCTTTGATGACTTCATAGTGTTTGATGTCATTATTGTACATCAAAGACAAAACATGGTTGCCAAACACTCTCCTGCTTTGTCTGATTAAATAGAGCCCATCTTCACTACTTTTTGCTTGCAAGATAGACGTGCTCATTTTGCGGCTTAATGAAATGCAAAATGCAAATTAATAAAAGTTTCCAGTGTTGCTGCTAGGATAAGAGACAAGACATACTTATCATACTACCACTAAGCTATTTTTTCATAATTCATATCCTGGTATACCTTATTGGTCCATGAAACTTTGATTTCACTATTGAACCAGCTGTAAGATAGATTTGAAGTATCAGTCAAAACTGGGCAAGATAAACAGGGTGATGCCCTTGTGACTTTGCTTATTCTTCATGCTTTACATACTTAAGTAATCATCCATGCAAGAACTAGGCTTGTTTCTATTTTTCCACAGCATTTCACATTCTCTACATCAGATTGCTCTCATTCGAAGCAACATGAAAATTATGACAGCTACTGTAATTGATGTTAAAAATGGGAAACATTTCCTTTTCCTGCTTGCTATTTTAACTTTCTAGAAATGCAGCTTTAACCAATCAGCACAAGGGAATACAATAGGCTTTAAATCATGGAATTTTTCAATGTTCCCCAAATACAATATTCTCCAGATCAAAAAAATATGCCCGCTGAAGCAATCGCTATTGAATATGTACCATGAAATAAGAATTTACTTGCAAATACCTGATTTTGGTAAATTTTCTACCTAAGCCAATGGGAAGGTGTTGTTTGACAAGAGAACTTCGCAGCATTCCAGCATGCTTTGACGTTTGGGTGCCTAGTTCTTATACGGACCATTACTTAATATAAATGACAAAAGATGCAAGCTAGTGCACTATTAAGCACATGAAAATTAGAATTATAAATAAACAACAACATAATATAACAAAACCTGTTCAAGATTACAGCATTATCTGTGAGCTAACTCACCATTTAGATTTCTGTAACGATTAACAAGAAGCCGATAATAACCATTGATAATGGCTACTATAGATTGAGCATCTTGAGGTGAACATGCAGATAATACCTATTGCAATATTATAATATCAATATGGTATATTGTTCCAACAAGAAATGATAAGAGCTACCACTAGTATATAGCACAGCATGTTATGCATTCCAGCAATATACAAAAATACTGTACAATAATTGTATCTTATATTAAAGTCAGTTTAGTTTCACCTCTGGTTTAGATTCCATTCTGGATATGATGACTTGATAACTCTGTGTTTGACCAATTTCCAAGCTACAAACTTGTGAAAAATCTTTGACAATCACTTCTGGTACCTAGAGTAATTCACCAGCAATGAGGACTCACAAAGGGAAAAAAATACTAGATCACCAGGGATTTATTGGTACAAGACAAGATAACACAGAAAGAATTGGCTAATTACAGCATTTAAATGAAATTTTCATGAAACAGGAAAGATTACTTCAATGCTCTAGGGTAGGGGCATCATGGTTTAGGGTAGGGGCAGTCAAACATACATACAGTCAAACCTTGATTATTCAGACTTTTGCGTTTGGTCTCAATTTTTTCATGAAAATTTATGTGTTTAGTCCTTTCACAAGATTTCAAAAAAATCAAAAAACACTATCATAAATGGTGAATGGAATTGAGTTTTTTCATTGTTTTAAGGTTTGTTAATGCTTGAGTTCTGATTGCTTGCAATTCTTTGGATATCTACACATTTCTAAGCAGAATGTTCTCTTCCACTATAAAATAACACTTTCTGTCTCATTAAAATTCATTTTCTTGATTATCCTGACTCTTGATTATCTGGACTTTTTAGCCTAGTCCAAGGGTTCAACTGTATTCAGTTTGCAGGCATACCAGTACACTTACTTGGCCAGATTGACCAACTTCCTTTTTCTTAATTCCATATTTTGGGCTGATAAGTAGTTCATACTCTACGTTATGGTTTCTTCCATTTGCTGTAAATTGCTGTCAGATTTAGACATAACAAGATAGATCAATCAAGCTATTTATTACAAAACAATTATGAGGATTAACTGATAAATCTGATGTCAGTAAACTGTATCTTTAGTAGCAAACATTGACCATTCTTCACATTCATGGCTTCTGTTGTCAGTTTAGTCTATTTGTCACAATTGTTATGCAAGTGTTACATATTATAAACTCATATAAAGAAACGAAAGAATGATTGTGACTGGATTTGGAAACAGGACTCCTATTGTTGTTTCCCTCATGAATGCACGAGGTGAATGAACACTGCTTTGTATGAGTAGTAAACAGTATGCCGATTGATAACAAATGATCTTACCTTGAATACAGTGAATGTATACACAAAGAACATTTCAGCCTGCTCCACCACATGCAGATATTCCAACATCAATTTCTCTTCTGACAAATCTTGAAACTTTGGCAGGTGTGTTTTGATACAACTTTTGACTTCTTTGAGGTCATATTGGCAAAAGATACCTCTCCTCAGCAAATGGAATACTTGATATTGTTTTCTGTGATGAATAAGTCAAAATATATCTACACACAGTTAGCTAGCATGACATGTGTGGATGAAAGCCATTCATTTATTTATATTATGTATCAATGACTAAGATCACCAGCAGCGATCAATGAATAACCCTAACTTTGTTGGATTAAACCTAAACCCTAACCCTAACTCTACATTGTAAAACAAGGTGAAATAGTGGTTCCAGCCTTCTCCCTTACTAAGGGACCACCATTCACAGTTCAGTAATGTGAGTAGAATTGTTTGTTGGTTCTCTCTTTGCTTTTATGGTTTTCCTGGCCAGTTTTTCTAGCTCCACAAAAATGAACTTCAACAGAATAATATCGTGATTGTAAGTTATAATTTACAAAGTATAAACAAAATATTTCATTTCAACAGATATACAGCAATCAAGGATAAAATCTTACGCATTGTCGACCAGCTTTTGTGGCTTGATGTTAAGTTGCCGGGACCGGTAAATCAATTCCAGAACCACTAACTTCACAAAGTTTTTCTTATCTTCTTCTTCTTCAGAAAATGTGATTATATCCTGAAGAAATTCTTGACGACTCTAAAATATGAATAATTCACATAAATATAAGAAATGATGGAGGTGAGTATCGATGACAAATAGGACAAAATAATTTTGTATTTCCTTCATAAGATACAAATTACTGTGCCCTTTATTTTGGATAGGAATGTGATAAAATGCAAGTGAGTACCTATCTCTACATTATTCACCTCCCATCAAGGCCTCCCACAATGTATAAAGGCATAGTCCCCAGTCATATACACAGGAACCCCACACAAGTACTATATTTTTTTGGGGGGGGGAGGGCAGATGTACCCTTTCATGCTACACTAGTAGCTCCTCTCAATCCGGTTGGACTTCAATTTCTCAGCAGAGCTTCTGTTATTGGTTAAACCAAAAAATAGATTTCATTTCTATCTGTTGAACCCATTATCTCAATCTTCCTCATTCTATCAAATTAGGTACATTGTGTGTGCCGAAAAGGTGAAATCTGACCCCATCAATCACTTGTGCTGAATGTTTTCTGATTATGTGTATGCTGATGGCCCTGTAATTCAGCTTATGCTGCAAAGGAATTAATTAAAATGATTGATTGATTGATTGCACTCAAACAATCAAACAAAATGCATAATAAGATGGTCACACAGATGAGAAAATAGAGTGGCTTGTAGTAAATGCCTTATCTTACTTTTGTGAAATCATTTAACCATGATGTAGTCTTTTAATGCACTAAACATAACCCCGGAGGGGGGGGGGGGGTACTCCAGCACATTTTATACGGGGATGCTCCGCCCAGACTCCCAAACCCTTACCCTTTCTTATACGAATTTCGACAAAAAAGGACCCCTTTCATATACCTTTTTCTCGAAAAGGTACCCCTTTCATATACCTAGCAGAATGGATGTGTATTTTATCTGGAAATACGCCAAGCACGCCTGCTTACAATAGACGTTCCTGTTTTCGCTTACCTTCCTTTTCGTGAATATTATACCAAAATCTCAAATTTGCTACCCTTTCTTATACCTCTGGCCTTAAAAAGGTACCCCTTTCGGGCGGAGCATCCCCATATAGCCCAATATTGGGAGTACCCCCCTCCCCCCGGGAACATAACTTACTAGTGAAACATATTTTGCTCTGCTAGATATAGAACTTCTTCAGTCAAAATGTTTTTGACAACGTTTGTGACTGAAAAGGTTCTGTTGCGCAGAATGTAGCATGTTTCATAAATTATGTTTAGCAAGCATTAAAAGAGATTCTGCGTCATCCCAATCAATATAATGAATATAATACCTGATGAAACAAATAGACAATGGTATTTCTATCATCAATGTCAGGCTGTTTAAATCTTGATGCCTGACATGCTTTGAATGCAAGTTTAAAGTCATAAGTCTGTTCCCATTCTGTTTTGGACAGCTTTGTTTGCTGGTTGAGAATGTGACCCTCTGGTTTGGACACGAGAGTGAAGAAGGGAAGTACTACTGGGGATATGTCCAGTCGCTTGGCAATTTCTTCACATATGTCCTACAAGATAAAGATTGATCATGTGGCATTAGGCATTATCATTACCATGTATGCTGGTAATTGCTGAGAAACACAAAGTGAAAGAAAATGCATTGCTAGTAATTCCTAGCAATCCAGCTTCTGAGAAAGTAAAGGACTTTCACTTTCAATTCAAAAAATAAAATTATAGTTTATGTTAAAGTTTACTGAAGCCTGCTACTTATCGAAAAGTATCACAAATATAAGCTTTAAATGACAAAAGTCGTATCTTCGGCGGAAAACTGCACGTTTGAGATATTCAGATCCAAGAAAAGAACTAGCTCTAACTGCTAAGTGTTTGCTTACCCTTACAGTCTTCTCTGGTTGGTAATCTAGTCTTAAGGGTTCACTCTTATCTGCAAGGTGAACAACAAGCTGTTTTTGGTTGAGTGGTATAAGTTTACCGGATTCTTCTTCTTCTTCTCTCCCCTCTCGACGTCCCAAAACACGTCGCCGAAACGCATTTAAAACGCTGTTTGCACCCATGTCTATGGCATAGCGTTCTCTCACAAACAAATAATGCAGTTCATGATTCTCGGTTCTCGGAAAGAGGAAGGTTCTTTACTTAGAAACATCGTAGTTCCTCGTAAAAGGTCATTACAAACTGCTGACAAAGACGAACTTTCCTGGAAAACAGGAAGAGATTTGAAACCGAGGGGGACTGGTAACGCGCGGCAAATACATCCGGCGATTAGTTTCCGATGGAGTATTGATTGTAACTGAATCCACTTTCTCCATGCTTGAAAATGCTTGATCAACTCTATTCATGATTTCTTGTTTCTTATATTGCATTTAATGCTGAAGAGAAACGTCTACAAAGTATGATGGTTCAGCTCAGGAGACTTTTATTGTTGACTGCAACGGTAACAGTATTTATAATAGGCGGAATATACTTCATTAATATCCAGTCCATCCCTGGAGGCTACACGACCTGGACGGGATGGAGTGTGTGCTCCAAAACATGCGGGGAAGGATTACAAGGTAAAATACGCAAATGCAATAATCCTCCTCCTGGTCCTTTAGGTAAGCTGTGTACAGGACCAAATGTAATAACAAGAAGATGTAAAGACGCGCCATGTCCAGTAGATGGAGGTTTATCGGACTGGAGTGATTATGGGAACTGCAATAAACCCTGTGGAGGTGGAATGAGGAAAAGAGTAAGGACTTGTACAAATCCCAGTCCACTTTTTGGAGGAAAGAAGTGTGAAGGAGCAATGGAACAAACAGAATCTTGTAACATCCACAAGTGCCCAGTAAATGGCCGCTTTTCAAAATGGTCAGAATTTTCAAAGTGCCAACCAGAAAACGTGCAGTCAGCCAACGATAATTCAAGCACCCTTTGTGGGCCAGGCGTTAAGACACGGACAAGAAAATGCAATAGCCCTTCCCCTGCCTTTGGTGGTAACCAGTGTAAAGGAGCTATGTCTGAGACTCACAGTTGTTTTATTCCTTGTCCAACTCCATTACCAACCACTGAAACAACGCTTATTAATGCTAATAATACAAATAATGTTACGACTCGTGAAGCATTATGAAGTGGAGCGTCCATGTACAGCAGACTTTTCTCTTTGAAGTAACCCTATAAACATGGAAGAACTTATGCAAGTTGCTATGTGTGAAGACACCCAAAAAATTGGAGGAGTTAACCCATCTGCACTTGCACTCCTCTCCCCCCAAGACAGCTCTGGCAGTCTTGCATCAAGAAGAGTTGACATCACTTGCACAAGTAATGAGTTTATCATCCAGTCAAGTCAAACATCTTGTGTCTTGGTGATGGCAATCGACAAGAGATGCCAACTCATTTACAGTATAAACTATCTCAGTTGTGAAATGTAATTGATATAACAGCAACGTAAGACATATGTTGTAGGATGCAGGAGAAGAAGGGATGATATTTTCATCTATTTTATGTGAAGCTCAGTTGGTAATACTCTAAGACAGGAATAAACATTCCCCCCTTCCCAAACACACAGCTTTAACATAACAAACGGGAACTGGGAACCATGTGGTCAGTATTGCAGACATCCAGAGATCAGAATAATGTATTTTTATTTTAACTTGATGAAAAGAAATATTATGTAGTTGATTTGGTGTGATTCAAGTACATAATGTGAATCAAGCATGGAAAAAATTTGACCTTATTTTTGGCCAGGTTAGTCTCTCATCTCAGACAGACAAAGGACTAGAAAATATCAAGATTTCAGGCCTTGTACACTTTGATGGAACTTTCGACAACTGTTAGTTGAAATTGCAGAGAAAATGTTGTTAATACTCAAAGCATCAGAAACACACTATCTAGACTGCGAAGAGCCCCACTTTTCTCTCCGGACTCCATAAGTGAGTGTCTGTTTTCCGTTGTCACACTGTTAGAGATGAATTACCCGTTTCAAAACGAATGGAAAATCCCCATTGGTTGATAAAAAATATCCATCTGTCAACATTTGATGCATTGTGTTTTTGACGACCCGATGACAGATCTTTGGCATAGTATGAAAAAAGGGGAGTTGATTCATTTCTGAAGCCTGGTTCTCACTAGCGACGCAAGCACAAGCATAACGACATACACAAGCGCAGTTAGTCTTCTATGGTTAGTTAACCTCTTTGTATTTGGATAGAACGAAACATTTAGTCAACATTCAGTACTTTCTGTGCTTGCGTATGTTGTTGTGCTTATGCGTGAGTCACTAGTGAGAACCAGGCTTTACACTGTTGTCCGCATTCTCTACTTTTCCTCACCCTTCTTCGCCTTCTTGCTCCAACCTGCGTGAGTCCACAGGCTTCCCAACAAACTCTCACAGAATCTGGAGGGGAAAATGTGGGACTTTCCACCTAAGGCCTACGAAGGAACAAGAATTTCGTTTTTTATATCTTAATTCAATATTATTATGGTCTGCCAGTTCGTGTGTAAGATCCTATCAGAACTGCAACTGTAATGCCGTAGACGTACGTGCCCCCAGTGAATGTGATTGCTGATACCTGATGTATTAGAGCACCTTGCGAGTTATGTTCCGGCCGGACTTGCTCCTTAAATTGCTGGAGAACAGTGCAATACGACCAGGTCCTCCATGTCCATCCAAAACCAATCTGTTATTCTACTCCTGCATCTAGCTAGGTCATCAAATTGTTGTTGTTCTAACACCTAACATAATCCACTGAGATGGTGCTAAACAGGTCACATTTCGCTCTCCGTCTCTTCAAGTCTACATACTTGGCCGCTAAACTGTTGACAAACAGGGCCGATCATCCGGATAACTGTTGCCAGTTCCGAATCAAATAATTCCTGCTGACTCTATGACGGTAAAGGAACTCCGCAAACCATCACGAATTGTTGACCCTGATTGACTTGCCGCTTGCCTGCTTTCAATCCTCTTGTCATTTCTTATTGCAATGTGCGTACCCTGGAAAGGTGCATCAACTCTTCATCATTGGTATCCAGGAACACAGACTCACCACTAAATACAGCAGAAGAACTTTGGTCCGATGATAATAACTGGGTTTTAATGTATGGATCTGCCACCAAGCAGGGAATTGGAGGTGTTGGTATATTGATGTGGGTGGAAGTCATCTTTGAGAGAATACTGTATACAACATTTCATGGACATTCACAGCTGAGCATTACTGTTGTATATAATGCTCCTACTGATTGTGCTCCAGCTTCAACCATAAGAAGATTTTTAAGCTCTAGAAGACCACCTCGACCAAGTGAAGAGGCATGACATCCACCTTGTCATTGGGGACTTTAATGCCAGAATTGGTACAGACAGCCACGATGCATATCCTACAGTTGTTGGTAGTCAATATTTTTATGATATTACGAACGACAACGGGGAGCGTTGAACACAATCTTCTCCCAGCTCAATCAAGATTCCCTCATCCACGCAGCAGACTATGGACTTGGGCTGACCCCTCAGGATCTAATCATCAGTTGGACCATATACTGATAAACAGCAAGTGGGTCAACTCTCTTCGCAACTGCAGGGCTTATATAGCTCAGTGGAACTTGACTCTGACCATCGCCTTTTAATCATCCGCCTATTACTAGCAGTACGATCTACACACTGACTGAGACATCCCCACTTGTGGAGAAAGCAAGAGCACAGCGGCAACTCCGCTTCCTGGGCCACTATCCTACGTTTGCCCAACGAGGAGCCATGCAAACTTTATGCACTGTATGTCCCAACACATGACAAGAGGAAATCTAGAGGACAGCGAACTTTGTTCCTAAATTATATACAACAACTTCTAGGGGACACGAACGACATGCTGAGTCAAGGACAATTAACAAATTAGGCCCACGACCGCGTTGTAGTGGGAGGAAGCTTGTAGTCGCCTGCTCCACAGCCGAATGATGAATTCACTATTCAGCTCATCGTGAATAAATCACGTGATGGGTCACCGGTACTAACTCGTCATTTTGTAACTTGGATACCGAGCAGTAATGAATCTTAGGCCCGGCTTAGACGTCGAATAGACTTTCTCAGTTATGTTACAATGTATTCCCATTCAGACCACGTGTTATTCCCAAAAGAATATGATTCTATGTTTCAGTTGTATCCATATTCATATATCTTCTCATTCATAACCGTCAAACAAAGTAATGATACTCGGGAATGACACGTGGTCTTCTGAAATGGGAAAACATTGTAACGTAATTGAAAAGGTCTATTTCACATTAATTCAATTCGAAAATAAATGCATGTAAAATTCCACGTCTAAATCAATTTAATTCGACTGAGCAAGACGAATATGTGACTCAAGTGTTGCAGTTGATTGCTGGCCTTAGTAACAACATGGTTTCCAATTCAATTTTCAATCTTGCACCAGCTCTAAGGGGCTGTGCAATAATTACCAGGAGGGGGCTGTAAAACCAGATTTATCAAGAAAAAATTAGGCAGTGCCCCCCTCCAAAGCATAAAAAATAGCTAGTACCCCCCCCGCTCACCCAGGCGAAACCACGCACACTCGCACCCCCCCCCGCCCCCCACCCCCCCCGCACCCCC
>WUCR03029326.1:0-10446 GCA_009858155.3 Phymanthus crucifer
TATCTGTTTCTACTCAATTTCCAAATTTCCTGAGTTTCTTGTCATATTCAGGGTATTGTCTTTCATCAAGACGATAACCAGTACCTTGATTATGTATGCGGCCTCATGTAATATGTTTCATAAACAGGGTATATGAATTTCAATTTTTCTGTCATAAACAGGGTCACCATTGTAGGATCCCAGCGGAACACCCCCACCCAAATCTTGACAGAGTACCCCCTCCCCCCCCCCTTGGGTTGATAACTTCCTTGGAAAACTTGATCTGAGGGATAATATATTCACTTTTGTTATTAGCTTAATAGCTGATCAAAGCTTTTTTGATAGATTCCCTTTTTGTACTGTTCATAATAGCTGGGTTCAATTCTTTCTCCCCCTCATCTCACAAAACAAAGAGAAATGTTTGACATTGTTCTGACACTGTAAATACATCCTCCTTAGACCCTACTCACCTCTAGGAAATTCCAGTCACTGCTATTTTCTGGTACTTGACCCTCTTCTGACACCTACCATTCTTCAATGTCCCATTCCCATTTCCATTTCATATTATGAAGTAGGATGTATTGAAATTTATTGATAAATTCTTCTCTTGTCAGGTCTTGACTGAAGGCTGTGGCTACCAAGAAGATCACAGTGTGACAGATACAAGGCTTGCTATTTGTACTGTCTCTGTCTTGTTTGCGTTAGCTGCTTTAGGTTATGACTATGTCTATCCATTCCCGGCCTCTAGAACTGTTCTTATCCTCTGTGTTGTTTCATATCCTTCGATATTCAAATTTATATAAATGGCTTAGTATGGCTGAACAGGTTGTATAGAAGTTAAGCACTCATCTTTAGGGATATAGCCAAGGTTTTCAGGGCTGGGAGATAATATAAAAAGTGGCCATAATAGGCCCTTTGCAGCACGTCGGAATGCAACTGAATTTGGAGGGCAAGACAATAGGTTTTGGTTCACTGAAGGTTGAGATTCTTTTGTCTTTCCCTCCAAATTCAGCTGCATTCCGATGTGCTGCAAAGGCCCTATTGGGTTTGGATCTCCAAGATACCAAACCAAAAAAATGAAGGAAAAAATTACAAAACCTCTTACTACCATTTGCAAGCAACCGTGAAGTGTGACGTGCCAAACTACTAGTTGTTATAAGTTTATAACTTAGACGTTTCACACGATAAACTGTTACGTTTGACAGATGAAACTTAGCTGTTGTCGCTGACAAACATTCTACTTTCCACAGAAAAAGTCAAATTTAAGCAGTTCTTCCTAGAATTTTCACTTTAAACAAAAAATATCAAAAGAATTGTAAAGTACAGTAAATAGATTTCAGAGGCCTTATGCTTTGATATTTCCACTCCTTGATGCAAAATTTTGTCTTCAATTGAAATTAGTTGTGCATGTGAAACTTGTTAGTTATAACTCGTAACAACTAGTTTGGCACGTCACACTTCACGGTCGCTTGCAAATGGTAGTAATCACTGGCATCTTGCTTGGTTCTTGTTTAAAAGCTGCTATTGCATTGCCATGGTTTGGGAGAGAGGGGGGTTGGCTATACAATTAACCATTTTACCATAGTATCATTTCTCTTTTATAGTACCCTAGGGAATTTATCTTTGTTTTTCCCTTGACAATTTGCACATATTTTATACTGATGGGTATTCTGACCCTGTTTACAACACTAAAAGAGAAGAACTACATCTTGTTTGCTGTGGAGAAAGACAATGCTGGTGTTGTAAGTGTTATTTGGTAATATTTTTAGATTATTATAGCCCATAATTATCAGGTTTCCCATAATTCTCAATAGATAGATTAACTTTATTTTAACATGGTCAAGACATCAGGTAAAATCTATACACATACGAAAACAAAAGAAAGAAATGGTATGTAAATATAGATTTGCTTGGCAACAGTTGGTTATCTCCTATTAACCTCATACTTTCATTCACTGTCATCAAATATAAGGTATTCACTAGATGCCAAAGGTACAGATTTGCATAATCTTGTGAAACTACCTTGGCCCTCACTTGATTGATCCTTTGTATCTTGTTAGCAAATCAGTGCATGGAAAGTGACTGTGGCTGGTTTTAAGCTTTTTAGTTTTCTCTCTTCCTCATAAATAAACTTCAAAATCCCAATTAAGTTCTGCCAATGAAGGTTGAGCTAATGCACATAGGTTTTCCACAGCCATTCCCTGATCCCATTTATATTTTTGTTCATATTTTTTGGTACAGTTATGGAAAATTTCAATTATCTTCTTCTCCAAGCTAGATGTGACATCATTTCTTTTACATATTTTTCCAGGGTCCAGACAACATTTGGACTCTAAGATCAGTCCTGAAGCGCTATGACCACATGTACTCCTTAACAATGGCTTATAAAGATGGAGAAACTAAAAAAGAAAGAGAACAGTCTATGACCAAGTATGTAATCTCAGAAAATATTGAATTGTGGATAAAGTGGAGTACTATTATAGATGTTACTACTGGTTCTGCCTTTGTAAGGTTGCTTTGTTACAAAGTGCAGTCTAGTTTGCACATTTTTAAATGTCATTTTGTTCACCCCTTTCAGGTCTGTTGCTAGCTGGTTTGATGCAGAAGGAACCTTGATCCCAGAACTTTTTGATAAAGATGTGAAAGAACTTCATAAGAGCCTTGGTGAAAAGAAAGAAAACTAAATACTTGAATTCAATATTATCTTACAAGAAAGACAACTACACCTAGCAGCCTTTGAACCCACACAGCCATGAAAAATCTGCTTTACTTAACATACAAAACCACCTTGAAACTAGATCTTTCTGTATTTATATTTTGAGTGAGAGCCTCCCTGACAGTAAAGAAAACCAACCTATTAGAATCACTTTGAGGAAAGCCATTTTGAAACTTGATCGGTCTACGTGCATCTTGTATTGTAGTGTAATAGTCTAGGTATGTACCATTGAAGAATACAATCCTTACATCAAGTCGTGCCCAAACCTAAACCATTAGAAATTCACTTTACTTACATTTGTCTGTAAGCGTTGTTTGGTTGTTGTACAAGTCCTTGTGATGAGAAAGACAACAACATAAAGTCTGTTACATGTGAACTTAATAGCTCATTGATGATATTTATCCTATTTCAAAAAAAGGTCGCCATGACAATAAATTTCCTACAATGAAAAGGAATGAGTATTCTCTAAACATCAAGGTGTATATCTTGAATCCTTATTCTCATATAAAGACTATCATTGACAAAGCTATCGAAACACTGCAATTATTTGTAATTAGAAATATATTCATATTTCTTTTAATTTATTTGAATCATGATAGCATGATTGGTGCATCAATCTAACAGATGACAAGTAGGCCATCTGAGGAAGAAACAACATTGATTCAACATAAAAGGAACATTAAAACAAATCTCTGAGCAGTATTGCGATGGGTAACATCTAATGCTAATTCATCTATATTCCCGTCCCATGTACAGGGCTGGAAATTCACAAAGCATTGCCACCATGCCTAAACTATGGAAAACATGTGAAACATTCATAACTTGTCTAACATTTTAAATAACTACCCTGGATACATACCAAGCTTATTTTAGGCCTTCCTTAATTCCCATGCTTTGTTAAGAAACCCGCACTGCTGATTTAAAAATCACACTTTACTTGAACTGTCACTAAGACATGCATGACAAATGTTGCATTTGCTGGTTATTGTTCCCACTTCCAGACTCTGCCCACCCCCTGAGGACAGGCTAGAATCAGATATGCAAAGCTTGAAAGGAAAAAAAAGCATGAAAGTGTACAAGACACCTCATGTGCTGGTTATTTTACACTAGTTTCTGGTGGCTAATGATTAAAATCTATTATATGCAGAACTGAAAATAAACTTGAAAACCCCCAACATGAACCACTAAAGCAAGACTGTTGTTGGAACACGTTGGGATTTAATAACCACAATAGTCTTAATAGCAGGTACCTCGGTAAAGTTATGACATCTTAATACAAACTTAAAACAATCATCCAGAAGATAATTTTTATTCACAACAAAAAAAAATTATAGTTTAAAAACAGGCTTCTTAAACTTAATAAAAATCTAGGAATTACATTAATGAAAATTGCAAAACAAAGAGAAAAGCAAGTGTTACAAAAAGAAAACATTGACAAATTCCATTTTGAATCACTTAAAATAATTTTGACATGTTTCAATCAACTGAAAATTAATTCTTGAAGGAAAATGTCTTAAATATTATATTTCTTTAGCTAGTAGAATATAAAACATTCTTTTCAGTCTTCCTTATCTTTATATAACCACAGTCATCTATTATGTCAACATTCTACAATATTCAACCTCTTCTCTACTGTAAGAGGTATCCTATGATTTGTATCATTCTAAGCATTATCACAATATTACATCAAACCTAAGCTATATCTTGCGTATATGTGCTTAAAATAATCATTATTTTATTAAGAAATGAAATATAAGTTACTAGTTCATGTTCTGAACAGTACAGTAAAAAACTGTGAATGGATTCATACTATAAGTCATTTGTTTCTTTCATTCCCATTTTCCAGTTTATTAGACTACTCTTTTCATCAATTCGCTTTCATTCCCTTGACATCTCCCTGATCTCTGGTCTCGTCGAGATGGAGTTTAGTTTCATCTTCCAGCTTTCTGATATCCTCCATAGTCATCCCATACCAGCGATCCAACCAACAAAACAGCTGACGATGAAAGTTATGAAGAAGCCGTCTCACAGCCTTTACTATAAAGTCCTCGACTCTTGTCTGTATCCCCCACCACTTGAATTCTATCTCGTAAAGCTTGAAGCAGGTCATCAGAGGATATGCTTGTTCGTCGTTCTCCCAACCTTTCGACAAAGGGCCACGACAAGCTTTTTCCGAGTGAAACATGCATGGATCCTCCGTTTCTTTGTAGTCTGAGGAGTTTTCTGGCTTATCGCAGATATCTAAAAGAATTATCTCTCTCTTTGCTAACTTCTTTCCTTCTAATTTATGAACATTTTTATTGGCTTCGTCCTCAGGAAGACCAGCCACATGCCAAGTATCGATATTGAGCGTGAAGTTCTCCGCCATGTAAGGATTGCTGTACTCGGTCCTGCAGAAGGGATACGCATTCCAGGCTTTCTCGTGAACCTCTAGTGATCCTGTTGGAGCAAGCCATCGCACAAACCCAGGCACTTTACTGGCTAGATGAATAATCTTATATGTATACTGTCCACTGCCATACTTCTCATGATTCTCATAAGGTTCGTTTGTAACCACTTCTATTCCTTCTCCTCCTCCAGTTTCGTTCTTGCTTGCCTCGGCAACAGCGTACAATTGGCCTATTCTATATTCATCGACTGAGATTGGTAATGGTATTTGATATTCTACAATTCTACCCATGATTGAAGGAGAATATTCAAGAGCATTTGGAGTAAAAAGGCACTATAAGATGTCGACACACTTGGCTGGATGCGATGGGAAGGTTCGATCGAATGAATGACCAGCATGCATCACTGCTACCACAGGCACCCCAATACAACCACAGGAAGACCGCATTCTCCGCATTCATACAACTTGCTATTACTTCTTTGGAACAAAGATGTCAAATGAAAAGTTGGAGGTATTCTTCTCAAATATGATGGTAGAGTGCAAACACTATAAGCGTGAAACAGTACTATGTAAATGACACTATATAGAATTAAAAAACGCTAATGAAACAATAAAAAACAATAGTGACATCCAACTATTTGCTATTTAGCACTATCTAATTAGTTAGTTGTTTCATGCTTTTAATGTTTGCACTCTAAGCTCATGGATTTAACCGAAGCCAATGAAATACTTCCCCAAAGAAATATTGATTGACAGAATACTCATTCTTGATAACAGTTTAATGTTGGTATCACAATGTACATGAATTCTCTGAACAATGAAATCAAAGTATTATGTGTAAAATCTTTTAACCCTTTTAATATGAAATAATTGGAAGTCAAATTTTGTTAGGTACATATTTACAAGTACATTGGCAAGAATAAATGACCAGCACTAAAGTACATAATTGAGGTGTAGATGTGGACCGCGTGGCACTGTGAAACAAGTATGAGAAATTGTAGTTAACTATAATTTCTCATACTCGTTTCACAGTGCCACGCAGTCCACATCTACATATCATTACATTTACATTACCGCGATCTAACATCCATTTCACCCCGACCTGCTCTCAGTCTGACCTCTAGCTCAGCTGATAGAGCATCGGTAGTACAAATCCGAAGGTTGTGGGTTCGAATCCCAGCGAGGTCAGAAATTAATTTTTCCGATAATTCCAAGGGCTTTCGCCCGGAAAATCAATCCTCGTTCCCTAGGCACTACACTTAACTATAATTTCTCATACATAATTGAGGGTGCAGGTTAATTTTATTAGTGAAATCATAGATTACTTTACGGTACATTTTCTG
Source organism: Phymanthus crucifer (assembly GCA_009858155.3). Lineage (NCBI taxonomy): Eukaryota > Metazoa > Cnidaria > Anthozoa > Actiniaria > Phymanthidae > Phymanthus > Phymanthus crucifer. The sequence continues at coordinate 6,428 of WUCR03029326.1, forward strand.
CAACCTTGATGACAACAACACATTCAAAGTGATGCTGAAGCAGACTGCAGTTAATGTATGTAGTTACAACCTCTATTCATTTAAATCTGCTGTTTTATCAAACAAGATCTTACTAGTGCAGACCTTTCTAAACCATTGTAAAGATACTGGATAGTATCTTGAAAAGTACAAGAAACAGCATGCTTTGCTAGGAGTTGTCAAAATTGCACAACTATGGCAAGTGATACTAAGAATATCATAATCCTGTTCTTCTATACTATGGAGGCCAACATACCTGGACAGTATAAATAACTTCCCACCAATGCAGAAAGTGCTCTACAATATTCTGTGAAATCTTATTTTCTGATCTATTTTTTATGAATTATTAATAATATCAAATATCCAACAATGATAGAAAAGCCAATAATAATAACAACAATAATACAAGATTCTTCTAGGATGTTTTAGATTACGTTTTCATTCCCTTGACATCTCCCTGATCTCTGGTCTCGTCGAGATGGAGTTTAGTTTCATCTTCCAGCATTCTGATATCCTCCATAGTCATCCCATACCAGCGATCCAACCAACAAAACAGCTGACGATGAAAGTTATGAAGAAGCCGTCTTACAGCATTTACTATAAAGTTCTCGACCTTTGTTTGAAGACCTTTCCACTTGAATTCGATTTCGTAAAGTTTAAAGCAGGTCATCAACGGAAAATCTCCTTTCTTGCACCAATCTTTGGACTCCAAGGGACCACGATCAGCTTTCTTGGAGTGGAACTTCCTAGGATCTTCATCTTCTTTGTAGTCTGCATTGTGTTCTGGCTCATCGTAGATATTTATAGGGACTACCTCTCGCTTTTCGAGTTTTGCTCCAGTCAAGTTATGAACATTCTCGTTCTCCTCGTCCTCAGGAAGACCTTTTTTGTGCCAAGTATCGATTCTGATCTTAAAGTTCTTCCCCATGTAAGGGTTGGTATACTCGGTCCTGCATATGGGGTACGCATTCCAGGCTTTCTCGTGTATCTCTAAAGATCCCTTCGGAGCAAGCCATCGCACAAATCTAGGCACTTTACTGGCTAGATGAATCACCTTATGCGTGTACTGTCCTCTGCACCCAAACTTCTCCGGATCATCATAAGGTTCATTTTCCAAGACTTCAACTCCTTCTCCTCCTCCAGTTTCGTTCTTGCTTGCTTCAGCAACAGCATACAACTGCCCAATCTGATACTCCTCCACGGAGATTGGCAATGGGATTTGGTATTCGATGATCCTAGACATCACAAATGGATGCCCTAAGGTATACAGATAAGGGAGTTAATTCTATCCACGACGAGACCAATGGATCGGTCTGTACCGGCTTCTAAAATGGCGGCGTGTTCTTGCGCAAGACTGACACGTGGGGGCGTGGGGAGAATATTGTGATGTCATCCCGGCCCTTCGTCACGCTGAAATAATCTGATCTTTCATTTTTAGAGTTTAATAGCATTTCCGTTCCGTATTTCATTTACCCTTCTTTTGTTGCACTATTCCGGTTTCTCAATACTCCTTCATTTATTCATTCATATTTTTTTCGAGAAAAATGTTTTTTTGGGGGGGGGAGGGGTTGCGGGTTCCCTGTGTCAGCGCGTCTGCGGTTGCTATGTGATGACGTCATAGTAGTCCCAAACGAGCAAGACAACATGGCGGTTCATGGCAGGGAATCTGTAGAACTTCAACAAAAACATCTTTAGGTCATCTTTAAAAGATGAATACGGCCACGATATCATTCCATATGGAGCTGACCATCAACTTGGGTTGTCAAAATGAATCTAACATTCAAAATATGACGAAACATTGAGCGTGAAAGATGCAAAGTCCTCGTGCATCGAGACAACAAGTGGTTTGTTGTGATACTGGCTTGTGTCAACATCCAGATTGCTGGAGGCTCAATCTACAGCGAGTAAGAGAAGCAGTATGGCGAAGAAATGGTATTGAACCTGAACATTCGTCTACAACAAGATCACGGAATGTTGACCAAGTGTATCTGACAAAAGAACAACGTTTGGAGTCAACTGATGGTGAGCAATTGTGGAATAAAATTGTTTGGTTAAGTTAAATAAGATTAGTAATTTATCGGATTACCTACCCTGTTGCTTTCGAAGAAGTGTTCCATAAAATTTAGGCAGAATATCTTAACAGTACTGTCGAATTTTGGTTGCATTTCCCCTGTTCTTACTTTGCATATGACTTTACAAAGTCTGCTTGTTCTCTATCAGTCTGTGGAGAGATATTTTTCCAATCTTCTTGACTATTTATCAGCTCTTTGTCTTTCATAGATATCATATTAACTTTTTAAAAGTCCCGAGTCAAGTTAGAAATTGTAACAATGGCCATAGGCCAACCACAGCTGAAAACAGCTGATTTCTAAATCTGACATAAGCTTAAAGTCTTGTAAATCTATTAATGGCATGTGTTGGCATGTGTTCATAGGTGGACTGCCTACTCTTAAGGTAGTCGATATGTTCAGTGATCTTGATGATAGGATAAAGAGTGCCCCTGACAGGCATTTGAGACAGCCAAGTCTTCACAGGCGATCCACGTCACTTCCATCACTTTCTCCGGACCAAAGGTAATCTCCAACTACTGGTACTACTTAGCAAGTATGGAAGGTGTAACAGTGATATGCTTGTCACTCACTGAGGAAACTAACCCAGTATTGGTTCCCAGGACCAGCCATTGTAGATGAGAAGAATTGCATGCCATCCCTGATAGAAAATTGAGGAGCTGTCAGTCAACTAAACAGTCTATTTGTTTTGCAGCCAACCAACCACTTCTCCCCAAATCAGAATGCCGTACCCCTCTCCTGACATTTCACCATCCGCAAAAACAGAATATCAAAGGAAAATGCTGTGGAAAAAACAGTTCACCAACCCATTGAGAGCAGACTCCTCTTTCAGTAGAGAAAGTGGAAACACTGTGAAAGTGACCACTATTGGTGTGCACGAGGTGTATGAACCAGAGGAACTGTGCCAGGAGTGGCAAGAAGTGTATGTTACTTCAGCATATCTTGTGTGGTGTCCATCCAATAAAAAGGTCAGTTATACTGTATGTCATTTCTGCATTTATTCATACTTAACCCCATGTTTAACTGCTATTTTCTCTTTATTCAGAAGAGAAAGAAAAGAAAGAGATCAAGCGCAAGGTAATAATTACTTCATTTGTACAACATCCTATTCAGATGTATCCCAGATCCCATCCAGATATATCCCAGATCTCACCCAGATATATCCCAGATCCCACCCAGATATATCCCAGATCCCACCCAGATATATCCCAGATCCCACCCAGAAATATCCCAGATCCCACCCTATTAATCCTATTAATTGGTGCCATTGTTTTCACCAGTTCAACATCAACCACTAAGTGTGCAGGCCCTAATAAGGTCATACCCAAAGATGTGACAGAAGATTTTGTTCCTGCTGCCATGGAAACCATAAAAACAGTAAGTCAATGAGTCAACAGTGGAGAGAGAGAGACCTTTGTTTTCATTTGGGATGAAGCCTTAGGTTTAAGATAGCATGTATGGATGCTCCATAACAAATAGTCTTTACTGCATGACTTTAACATTGATGTGACATATACTGATCATGATAGATCCGTCCCAAATCCACCAAGACACCTACAGGTGGCCAGCCATATTCACCACACAAGAGTCCTGCTAATCAATCAAGCCTGAGACACTATGGGTGAGTATTTCATTGAACCCTTATTCCTACACACCTCAAATAGCAAGCTCATTCATTGAGTTATTTTTTTAGGATGGAAGATCTTTCAGATTTACCAAAACCTATTCTGTCAGGAATGCTGAAAAGGATTGCACAGAGGTATATTTTACCATAACTTGTAAATTTCACGCGCGCTGATTGGCTGAGAGCCATGTTCGATAAGAGGACAGACTGATGAAAATGACGTATAGCGCACGCGCTCGCGTGTACAAACAGCGCGCGCTCAAAAAGGCCTGATTTTTCAAACTTTTTCAGGGATATTTTATCATTTT
>WUCR03029403.1:0-10442 GCA_009858155.3 Phymanthus crucifer
GTAAGGAGTGCGTATGGAGAAAACACAGCCCCACAAGCTTCTAGCTTTAAGCCTACCGTGTATAAATAAAAAGATTTATTTATTTATTTATTATTATGCAGGAACATCCTCCAACCATTGCAGGATCCTAGCAGAAAACCCACCAAAATCCCAGTGGAAAAGCCTCCTGAGTCATCACTCAAGGCCTTTATTTATTTAGGAGACTTAAAATGGTTTAACTGGTGGAGCTCATGTCAAGGCAAATGGAAAATTTGCCCACAAAGTCTTTATACAGTATGCCAAGTGACGTGTTTTTATTAACCAGTTGTTTACAGGGAACCCAGAGAACTCATGCACAACACAAGGACAGGAAGCAAGCCTGGGTTGCCGTGGTGAGATGTGACCATCTGTCCTTTACATACTAGGATTATTTTTGTGTTGCATGACTTACTCGACTTCTTTTGGTTCAGGAATGACTGCATTGCTGTCTGTTTGAGCCTTGCCTTTCTTTTCATTCCTATCAAGGCAATATAAGTCTTGATTAGACAAGCATTAACTTAGAATTTTCAGGGGTTTTGCTATGGAAGGTGATAAAGAGTCTCTCTCAGTGAAGAAAAACAAAACAAAACGAACAGAATGAAAAGGAAGAGGAAGAGGAGAGGAGAGGAGAGGAAAGGAAGGAAAGGGAAAAGAAAGGAAAGAAAACAAAACAAAACAAAACAAAAAGAAAGGAAAGGAAAAGACAAGACAGGACAGGACAGGCAAGGAAAGCAAAAAGAGTTGGAAAGGAATATATTATTATTATTATTATTATTATTATTAAAGAGCCCAGCTTGGGGGGGGGGGGGGATTTTCTAAAGGAAAAAGGGTAGAAGACACCAAGATATCTAAAATATTTTCCTTGTCATACCCACCAGTAGTCATTTAGTTTTATTCCCAGAGCACTCATACTTGACCTATGAAAATTAAAATGAAAGTTCAGGGGTTTACAGCTACATTAAAAAAGTCATCACTTATTCCTACTACACACAAGATCATCCACTACAAAACATTTTCAAACCCTTAGAAATATGCTACTACTTTCTCTAATGTCAATTTTACTTTTTACAGCCAGCACTTCATGCATGGAAATCTCTCATGCTGGTCATTGATCAGTTGGTGCTTGATATATTCCTTTTTATGTATTGTAATCTATTGTCGAGGGGTGGGATTATATATTCTAATGCATTCTATCCTGCTATTGTATTCTATTGTAGTATACCCTGTGAGCAGAGCCTCCTTTAACCTCCTCAGGGGAAAGAGAAGGAAAGGAGGCTCTGTTCACAGGGTAACTACATATTATATTGAACACTATAGAATTCAGCATATCTATTGTTCAAACAAAAAAAAATAAACAGAGAATAATACATCGTGCATGGTATAATGGTCATTCCACATGACTGCATTACAGTATTTACAACAAATAATGCTCGAATACATCAGTCTATATTTTGATTTTATTTATGAAAGGAGGAAATTTGGAGATCCCAGAGGAAAGTCCCATGGCAAGGGCCCATGACGTCACAGATCATGAACCAGGAGCAGCAGATCAGCACCCTTTTGGTTGTGAGAGGTGGGAGATAAAAATGTTCAAAAGAATGGTATGAAAACTGGAGAATATAATGTTTCTGGAGGCAAGGGATCTAGCCCCTCAGACCACCCTCTCTATTGGCGATGGCCCTGCCTGCAAGGGCTCTTAACCTAGACCAGATTCACAAGAAATAATAAGCAGTACACCATTCTCACAATGCTAAGTCTGGTGCACACTTGTGGCATATAATCATAACCATGCTCAGGTGGTTTTCCCTTAGATTCAGTATTGCACTCAATATATTGGTGCGAAAGAAGACAAGTATTGCTAATGAGCAGTACTACTGAGTCTGTGTTATGCACACCAAAATCAATCAAAGTTTTTGTTATTTCGGAATCTACAATGACAAGTGACATTGTGATGTCAAATCCTACAGGTATCCCAAAAGCAATTATTACAGGAGCGTTCCTTACATTGAGTGAAAACTCTAAAGTATGATTAATACAGTTTCATATAAATAAATAATATATAAATAAATTGGGAATGGCTAATCATCCCATGTGCAGCCTAATGGCTGAATTGCAGGGACACAGCTCAATGTGGCCGAGTTGAAGGCATAGGGTGCCCCTGGCTGCCACCATATGACTCATGTTTGGCCATGGAGCACAGCCTAGATCAAATCAGGGTTGATTTTTGTGGAGGGAGGGAAACCAGAGAACCTGGATGAAAAACCCTCGAAGCACAGGAGAGAACCAACAAACTCAACTCACATTTGACGCTGGGTCCGGGAATCAAACATGGGACCATAGTGGTGGGAGGTGAGCGTTCTTACTGCAGCACCACCCATGCTTTTATCTCCATCTCCCTCCCACCTCTCTAGTGAATGTTGTTAAAACCATGATTATGATGCTCATGTGTACCCGACTAGACTTCACCTCCTTGGAACATGCAATGAATGTAATTTGACAAAACAAAGCAGATTGAGATAATGATCAAAAGATTAGACAAGGAAATCTATTGTTTGGTTTAACCAATAATAGAAGCTCTTCCAAGAAGGTGAAGTCCTTGAACTGAAAAATAAAGGTGGCATGGCCATATTACCTGTAAGCCTTGGTATAATCAAAATCCTGTTTATTGTGTGTTGGCTGTAGATAGTCACACTGAATCACTCCTATTACTCCAACACCAAGATTATTAGCCTATAACAAATAGTGGTAGACCATTCATTATTTACAATTAGGGCTATGAAAATACAAGACAAGGGGTACTGCACCTCGACCTCTCCCCTCCCAATCCCCAACAAAAAAAAATATTGCAGCAAATTACACTCTTTTGGTGTTGCAGGAAACCTAACAATGTACCAATTTCATGGGCAAAAAAAAAACTTATAGAACCGCACAATTGTAATTTATCATTTTCTCGCAATACTGTACAAGAAACTTGTTACATTTCAGCAGTACTGTAGAAAAAAAAGGCAATGAAAACAAAGAAAGCCAACCTAAAAAGACATTAATCTTGCAAACCAGCCATAGCTGGCTAAACTCCTTACAGAAATGGCTACAGGATGGAATATTGATCAGTGTGCTGAGGATGTTGTTTAAGAGTTCAACGTTGTACTACATTTTATCTTACTGTTTAAAATAAATGATGATGGCCATGTTGATAACGCTGATAGCTTTTCCACAAGCTACACCATTTTAACTTACACGTAATTGGTATCCTACACGAACATATGGCTTGATGAGCCGATTGCGATGATACATCATGATGCCGTAGTGGTTTCTATTTTGACTGAACCCAAAGGTGACTTTGATTGCTTTGGACTGTATGGCATGAGTTAAGGATACTACAAACATTAAGTTTGCTTACACATGGGTTAGCCTCATTTGCACAGAACATATACAATGAAAGATTATGGGAATTCATTGAATTAGTATGTATATGTATGTAAGGACTGCATGCTGTCGAATTGTTTTATTTTATTTTATTTAGAGAATTTCATCTTCAAGTAGATAAACAATACAATTAACAAATGAGAAGAAAAAGAATAAGAACGAAAAGGGAATTAAGAAATGATTGAATGAGGAAAATTCCGAAGACTGCAAAAATTGTATAAGGTCATAGGCTGAGTCTGATTTTGCAGTTCGAGGAATTTTTCGAGTTAATTATTCCTCAGTTGGACAGCATGGAGTCCCATTAGCTATTAATTACATAGCTGCTAAATTAATCCCATGTAAAGGTCTATACAGGTTTTGCACAAGTCACGTGACAGCAGCCATGTTGCATGACAGGAACAAGACAATTGTTTTACATGAGAAACAATTCAATTCTTGAGAACAAAGAGCTTTTATCGCCCTGCCATGTATCCACAGGCAGCCAAAACTGAATTTTGGGTCCTGCTGTGCAAAACCTCCATAGACTTAATTTGCTTTGTATGCAAATTGACCAATTCAAACCATGTGATGTTTACATGATAGTCCCTGGAGAATTGATCCTTTATCTTTCTGAAGTTTTAGATATGTTCTCTGCCGAGACTCTAAAAGATTCACTTAGATAACTCATTGATAAGATGATTAAGTAGTTACAATACTCATACAAATCTTTTATGCACAAAACCAAACCATTTTACAAGTGGAAACTGGTTTCAATTAATCCTCTTCAGTCCACTTACAAATTCTGGAAGCAGTTGAAAAATGGTTTTGTGCGCAAAAGATTTGTATGAGTATTGTAACTACTTAATCATCTTATCAATGAGTTAGCTTTCTGAAGTTTATTCCTTCATATTGAAAAGAACAATTCTCCAGAGGTCTTCATGTAAACATCACATGGTTTGAATTGGTCAATTTGCATACAAAGCAAATTAGGTCTATTGAGAGATTTGTGGTGAAAAGGATACAACACCCTGTGGCTTGTAGGTGTCCACTTCCGTTTTACTAAGGCTTTTAGCAATGACTGTTGTTCTTACTTTCTTGCCTCTCAAGATAATCTGCATCCTTGGTCTGAGGTATAATATAGAGCAGTATGCCTGGAAAAAAATCCATAAGTCAAGTATATTTTTCTCTCTTAAGAATTACAAAAAATAAACAAGCAAACAATCAAAAAATAAAAAACATACATATGAAAAAATATTTTCTATCTAATATTTGACAATTTGACAGCTGTTTGTGAAATGGATTTTTTGCTGCTGTAAATCAATTGAAACTAATTTGTCAGTAGCTTTTGTATTCTTGACTGACGGCAGCAAAAACCCATTTCACATCAAGCAGTTGACTACATCCGAGTCCACAGAAAGTGGTAAATTGCAGTTGTAATAGCTCTTATTCCAGTTTGTATGCAAATTAGAAAACCTTTTTGTTGTAAAGATCATCCAAGTGAGGCTATTGTGTCAATACAATGCATAATGGCTCATTATTATCTCATTTGCATTCAACTGGAATAAGGGTTATTAGTAATCTATCTAGGACTGGGATCAGCTGCAGGACTCTACAAGATACTGAACTAAAGAGAATCCAGAAGATGAACAGAAATGGTGACAAAATGGCCATTAGTTTACGGCCTTCTATACAAACCCTCAATGAGTAGTCAGATTCAGGAATATGATTCTGCCTTTCTTGTCTCCTGTACTTGTTGCTATCTGATTCTACATCATCTGGTATTCTGATATCATAAAGATCTGTACGGAAATCAAATTCTGGTTTGCCATCCTGGTTCTTGCGCATATTACTGATAATAATTCTTGTTCCACTTTGATTTGCAATGTTGTCAAACTGTTCTTGCAGTTCTCTTTTGGACTTGAATAAACTAAATTTGAATATATCTTGCAAGGCCTTGTCCCCGTCAGCTCTTTCAACCATATGTGCAATGGTGTTAAGAATAAATAGTACTGTATTTTCATTTTGTACTAATGATTTTGGGATAAAAAAATAAATGAAAATATTTTTCAATCATATCATCTATAGTATGGAAGGTTCCATTTTTTGACACAATACGCATTTTCATGATGGCATCATTTGAATACAACTACCTGAATGCTTTGCAGATTTTCTTTCTCATTCAAATTTCTCTCATGTCAAGAGAATAGCAAGACAATTGTTGCTAATGAACTGAACAAAAGAAAAAGTGCAGAGGATTCTGGTAGTGGTAGTAAATGATGCAATAATGCAAATGACCTATTTTTCCTAGAACTTTTTCACAGTAAATTCATAAATAAATAAAGTGCAATCAAATTCATTCTTTAGTTATTATTGAAACTAAATCCCGATAAAACAAAGAGATTACCCACTTTTATAAGTGATTTGATTATGGCGGTAACAGTGGGTTTTGGCGCGAAATAGAAACCCCAGCGGAAACGGCGGTGCTGAGGAAGTTGATGCAAAAGGATATTGCCATCAGAGTCCCACGACACGATGGGTACAAGGATAGTCTGGGCTTTGATTTGTTCAAGGTAAGTCTGAGATAGAAGGCCAACGCTTCTCGAATCTTGTTGTTTGGTAAACACGATTGCATCTTTGCCAAGACGCATCGAACCTGATTTGAATCCATTGCCGTAGTGTCCAACAGGAAGATGGTCGTTCTTCGCAACCTAAAAAAAAGGAAGAACAATTCTAAAATGAAATATGTAATTCTAGTATCTAGAAGATCTGCTGCAACAGTAAGCTTAACACAAGTCGAGCGAACGCTAAATGATAAAAAAAAATTGTATTCTAACTCGAATTCTGTTGGAAATGTTCAAATGAAGTGGACTTTACAGACCAAAACAAAGTAGGAAGTCGGCTTACTTTTTCACAAAACCCAAAACTGAAATAAAAACAAGAAATATAGTTATTACATTAAGCTTCTGTAAAGACTTGAAGCGGTTTGTACGTTTACCTCAACATCTTGTGGAGTTTCAGTGAATCCATACCGGCGCCGTTGTCAGTGAACGTAAGACAGTGATCGCTTCTTGTACCGTATCGCTTGATGTCGATCCATAGCTGACTAGCATCTACATCAGGATCGTATGCATTATCTGCAACATCCAGCACAAAAATGAATAAAAAAGAGTCTCACTGAATCTTAGAGGTCGAGTATCAATGCTTTGTATTTTTACCGATGAGTTCTGCTATGGCGCTGAATGGCCAAGTATGACTTGTCGAGTTGGTGTGCAAATATTTTGGGCTGAGCTGAAGTGAAGAAAATAAGAATTAAATAAAAAATACAAGGCTCCACAACTGCTGAAGGCTATGCTTTACTCACTGTACTCAATCGGATCCCCTGTTCTCCAGGGATGAGGTTAATATGCGCCATCTTTTGAATGGAATTTGTGTGACTGATCGTCACGATTTGGCTTTATTTCACAGTATTCGATCGAGAGACTGAGCGCGAGCTCAGTTCTTGTTTTTTACTCCCTGTTGAGGGGACCGTCTCAAATGATTGACACATGTCATTTTTCCTAGAATCAACCCAATCAAATCACAGCGATAGCTTGATTGACAGCTACATGTGAAACGGCAGGAGCCAATAAGATAGAGATACAAGTCGAGAAGTTTTAATATTCATAATTTAATGTTTCCGGTTGGAAATTTTCTGCGTCGTTGTCGTTTCAATAATGAACTCGATAAGTTTCCACTGCTTTTATTCGTAACGGGAGCAAGAGAATTATAGTCTCAATGCAGATGTGATTGCAGTTTTTTTCACTTTGTTATTATGTTTGAAAAGTAGAATCGGAAAAATGAAAATTAATTAAAACTAGATAATTGAAGCCAATACAAAACGATACAACTAGATCAAGATAAGCCAATGCAAAAATGTTTTGTCCAAATTTTGATCAAATTTATATTTTTTTGTATGTGTGTTATTATTGAATGCTGGGAACACGCGACTGGCGGAAATCATTAGCAGAACATGTGATTATGGTAATTTTCTTCAAGGATTTTGATTGGTGTTTCCATAGTAAAGTGGTTGACCTGTCAGCAGGGGCACAGCTTGCAGATTCCAAGCGCGAAGTGCATGACGGATCACCCATGATTCATAGAGGTCAAAATCATGTGCCACATCATTAGTACCCAGACTTCCAAGTCAATTTTTCGAGGAATTGAATTATCGGCGCGGAAACGTTTAGAACAAGATAGCACTTGTATAATGTTAAGTCCGAGAAGATGGTGGTTAAATAATAAGCATCAAATTTAATAAAATTATTATGGAAAATATATACAAGTACGTTGTATTATTTCATTACCGGCGAATAAATCAAAACAAGCTTTCATTTTTCACAGCTGTAAGGTACCGGCGGGAGATTTAACCATCTTTGAAACATGATGGAGCAGCCAGCGATCATGGACAAAATCAGGCTTACCTGAAAATGCCTGTGGTTTCGCAAATCCTCGGGAACCCAGGGGTAATGTTCTGTCAGTTGTTTCTCACTACCAGAAGAAATACCCCTGGGAACGGAGTCAGTGTTGCGACTTGTACCGGAAGTCGAAATCCAAAATGGCGACATTCAAGCTATACTTCATTCTGATTGGTCGACCTCAGGGGGTCGACCAATCAGGAAAGAGTTGAATTTCGACTTCCGGTACAAGTTCCAACAGACTCCGTTCCCAGGGGTATTTCTTACTGGTAGTCAGGAACGAGCGACAGAATATTACCCCTGGGTTATCCCGAGGATGGTATTTACTAGACTGAAACGTTCAAAAGTTAAGCTCATTTCTCGAAATAAATAAATAAATCTCTATCTAAATCTATTAACCAATGCTTTTTCCCCTTTTCGGCTTTTTTATGTTTAAAAGACCTCATAATGGCTGCCAAACCGGGTTGGGACTAAGAACAAGTGCATGGAAAGACCTGCAATTTTAAAGCTTAGTGTCATATCTCTGTCTTAATAAGGGTAAATACAAAAACTTTTACAGTAAAGACTTGCGCTTGTTTACTACTGAGGGCTTGAAGACCTCGCTTCCATGCACTTGTTCCTGGTCCTAACCGGGTTTGGCAGCCATTATGAGAAAGATCTGTAAAATGATTATCATTAGAAAGCTGAACGGAATCTGGGTACGAGAATGATGTGAATCGTTTTTCAGCCCTGTCCCGCTACGCGTCGTGGTTTCCTACACTCCTCTTGTGTTCTCTCGACATCTCGCGTGTTTTGTCAGAGTATTAAACACGGGAAACTGATTTCGAGGTTATAAAGTCACTAAATCCATGAACAGTGATGATATCATCCTTATTATCATCATCATCATCATCATCGTCATCATTATCCATTATCATCATCGTCATCATAGTCAATATCACCATCAGGAGCACCATGATAGGCTACTCTTCTTAAGAGTATCATGGAAGAGAGGCTAAGGGAGATAAAACAAAAGAAATCACTTTAGTCTCCATAAAATGCGTGTCATTTCATTTGCATTTTCACGCTGGCATCACTTGGATGAAGTATTTTCACTAAGCATCGCTGTAATTAAAAATTAACAATGTTAAAAGAAATGAAATTAGAAATCACATTGGTTACTGCTTTGTTACCATGTAATCACGGTGATGAAAAAGCCTTCGACCACTAGAAAACTTTGCAGACACCATGAGAATACTCAAATCGTCAATATCGTCAGTAAGAAACCGGACGGAAGGAGGAAAGGGGGGAGGGAAAAACAACGTACAACAAGATGCGAAAGAACAAACCAAATAACAAACAAACGAGGGAAGAAACAAAGTACTGAACTAATGCACAACCGTACCGACAAACGGACGCTTGACGAGAAGAAACAAGAGTTAATTTACGTGGGAAATCTCTTTGAAATATTTTGTATAGTGTTCTTCAATTGCTTCCAGGACTATCACTTCCACCGTTGCTATGTCTTGTATGGCGTACGTCACTCGCTATCGCCTCACAATGCAACGTCTTCTCCTCTACACCTGGACACGGGAAATACCTGGAAAACCACGTGGTCCAGTCCATTCCAAACACCAGCCTCCAGGACTGCACCAATCAGTGTGTTAGTGCAGGCTTCTGTAAAAGCACCAATTTCGATTTTGGAAGTAAGACCTGTGAGCTGAATAATGCTGATAAACACGACTATCCAGACGACTACATTGATAGACTGGGGTTCAGCTACAGTGGATGGACAACTAAACAGGTCTGGTATAACATATTGGATACTTGCTCCAGTTGATAACGTTTCGTTTGGATAAAATTATTACTCGAGCTTTCCGAAGTAAACGCTCGAGTTATTGGGCTTCGCTATTATTATTATTATTATTATTATTATTATTATTAATATTATTTTTTTTTTTTTTGCGTTCAGTCGCAAAACGCAGATTTGCTACAGCGCATGCACATGGTCTTCTGAAGCGTGAAGTCTGTTATTTCTTCGGGGGGAAGTTGTCATTTACGTACTAAACGGCATTATTTCCGAATAACCAAAGACTGGCTTCGGCGGATGTCACAAGCTCTGTTTTAAGAGCTTGGATTTTTATTTCTCGAATTACCGACGAATTTGGCAAAGCTTACAAGAATATCTTCTCTTCGCTGTCGGTAAACGGCTCCGTCAGTGATGACAAAATCAGACTCCAAAGTATTAAATCAAGACAGTTCGCATATCACAGACAAAAAAGCCACGTTCTCCAAGGCGAAAGTCTATTCATTGTTGCTGTTGTTATTCAAAGATAATCAAGAAAACTTATAAGGAGGGATACTTTGTGTCTTTACAGGATTTTCAAGACCTTTCAAGGCATTTTGACAGGCCTAAAAAGGAGCTTTCATGTCGAGGTGTCGCATTGGCAGTGTGATGTGGTATGATTTCACATAGACAAATAATTTTCCTTCTGATCGAAACAATAATTACAAATCTACTATTCCTGATTGTTAGTTAATCAAAAGAAACTGATTTTGAAACTGGTTTGGATCTACCCAGCAAGT
>WUCR03029514.1:0-19580 GCA_009858155.3 Phymanthus crucifer
GCCATGCCCTGACTTAGATCAGCCCAGAGGTTGTTTCAGGGCTCCATCTGTGAGTTAGCCATGCCCTGACTTAGATCTGCCCAGAGGCTGTTTCAGTGTTCCATCTGTGAGTTAGCCATGCCCTGACTTAGATCAGCCCAGAGGCTGTTTCAGGGTTCAATCTGTGAGTTAGCCATGCCCTGACTTAGATCAGCCCAGAGGTTGTTCCGGGTTTGGATAATGACTTTGGATCAGCTAGCCATGCAGTTCCAGTAATCCATCCGATTTCCAAGTGACCTGAGAAGCATCTCCTATATTAATGGAACTCCATAAACAATACGAAGATCAAGGTAACCACTTAGGATACCTTAAAACAAATGAATAAAATACATCTCCCGTGTTCAGATCAAGGGATCAAGGATAAAGCACTCGTTCGGTCTAAACCACCACCGAGGTTGCTGTATCGAGCACAGCCGGGCGGATTGAGTTACCATTTACTCTGTGCAGTATGATCATCGAAGTTACTTAAAGTCACATTTCCCAACAAGTTCTTATTCAAAATATGAAATAAAAAAATAATCACTATAACCTTTGTGTTCATTTTAATTATGACTACCACCCTTTTTTTTTTTTCTGTGAATGATTCTTAACACAAAACTACTCTCGATTATTGATAACAATTGGCGCAAAACGAGTAAAAAAACGCAAAAAGGAAAGCCGTGAAATTGAGCAATTTCCTGTTCATATTCTGGCGTGTTAATCAAAAAACAAATCCCTAGAATGCAGTACATCAAAAGTAAAGCCGAAAAAGATAACATTTTTGTTGGATAAACTTTATTCCTGCCGGTAGTGTTTTCACCTTAAACTTCAAGTATGTTTAGGTCCGTGCAATCAAATTGTTTCACTCAAAGAAGTGCTGCAAATACCTCCGAACATTAAGACCTTTCTCGTCCAATCCATCTCTTAGTGAGGGTTAAAGAATCAATCAGAACCTCTCTACAATAGCCTGAAACACTTTTTCAATTAAGAATTTTACAATTAATACCTATTGAGGAGTAAAAAGCTCTCTCGAGAGTACTATTTAGGGAAGCTCTCACACGAAGAACAAGAAGAAATCTTAGATTATCTTCAAAAGCATTTTCTAATCACTTCAATTAATTTTTTAAACCATGCTTTTCAAAGCCATTAAGTGACTAAGAGATTTTTACACACATTTGTATGAAAATACATTTTTTTTGTTTGTACGTGGAAAAAAGAACGAAATATGCCTTCATTGTTTAACTGAGTGCAACCGTTTTGGACTCAGTGTGTCGCTCGCTCAGCGAGGGAAGCCTACGAAACATTACAGAGAATGGTTCCCTAGAACCTTCTGCATATATACCAATAACCTCTCTCTTTAAGATATTTTGATAACAAACTCCTTTACAAAGAATTGACCATAGTTTTGAACTTGTTTGTACTCTTACGGTAAATTAGATTTATCTCCTAGAGTAAGTTGATTCCCCCATACCAAGAATCTTCATTGATCATGATTTTGTTATCTTTTCATCTGATAACGATTATTGCTTTCAAACTCCCCATCGGAGTCTGTACCGTTAGGCTAAAAACGCTAGACGTTTAACGTCTAAATTTGTATTATTTTGGCATGCGAGTTTTAAAATCATGTTTAAGAATCTGTATAATTAATTGAATTAAAACAGGCCAGCTTGCGGTAGAATTTATGTTCAAGTCTTTTTAACAGCAGATACTGTTTAAATGTATAAACACTAGTATTTCTTCCAGGTAGACATAGAGAGGCTTAAACAGACAGACAGCAAGACAGACCGACTGACCGACTGACTGACTGACTACTGTCTGGACAGACAGACAGACACAAAGACAGAGTTACTTAAGATAAAAAGTTCATGAATAAAAGGGAATAAAGGACGAAAAACTCGCGCGGTTTAGAAATGACTTGCCGCTTGTTGACGGAGAAAACACTGGAATTTCGTAAATATCCAAGGAGTTTTTTAGCAAAGATAGTAAGTAATAATTTTCATACTGAGGGTATTATTCCAATAGTTGGTCATCATACCGAACACCAGCTGGAAACCAATGAGACAATTTCTTTCTTAAAAATTAAATAACTGTTCGCTCAGCTCCAGGATATCTTCATTCGTGAGTCACCGACTAATTGGAAAATAAATTTGTAAGAAGTCCATATATGTTGGAACTGTTGTTGACAATAGGTTAGAAAGTTTACTTAACTTGGTGTATACAATTTCGAACTTCAATTTGCAATACTGCAACAAGGGTAAACTTTGATCATTTGTCATGAAACTTGGGAGGGTTTTGTTTATTTTCGTCAAAATGTGTTTAATAATAAGACCAATATTTCAATTTTAACCATTGAATTTACTGAGTATAGAGTATTTCCAGGTTATAAGGAAATCAAAAAGGGTGTTTAAAATGGGGGTAACTCTTCATTGAGCATCAGGATTCTTTTGTTATTTTTCTAATTAATTCGTATTCACGAACTGAAATGCCGGAATAAACTTCAATGACTCAAATAAAAAACGCATAAAAAATCATTACCCACGAATTGGAATATTTGATAAGATTTTTTCAATTTGAAAGAAAACAATCAGTTAATAATGATGGAAGTTTTTTGATTATATCAAATCTCGAAAAAGAATATGATTCTTGAAGCGAAGTAAACACAAATACAATTTTTATTTAGCTCTACTTAGGTGAGTTAATTTAACTATTATTAAGGTGAATCCTGATGATCTAATTCTTAATTAAGACGGTGTTCATTGACTGTCAATCTTTACATAAAAACTGAGACATATCATATAGTTTAGACTAACACAGCTTTGGGTAATAAACTTTTTGCTTTGTTCGATTTCATACTTCAGAATTTCATAAACTTTGGGAGAGGTGGAAAAATTATGAACAAATAGCGAAAAGTACAATAAATGATTTATAATTTTGGAAGTGTCCTTGAAAGAAATATTATTAAATTAAATAATGAAATTAATTTTTGAGAGACGAAAAATAGAATAAAAAAAACTAGTCTCATATACTGGTTCATTTGTTTTAAAAAGATGAAATAGGTTACGTTGAAATGGAGTCAGTTTTTCAAAATGAAATTTGATGTGGGTTTAAATGGTGCAAATTTGACACAAAATTCGTTCTGAAAATGAAAGAAATACCTTGGAGTTTCTTTACATATCTAAAATGAGAGAGAGAGGGAGAGCAACAATTCTTAAAGAATAATTTGAAAAAGATATTTTTATCTCGAACACTTGGCTATATCAAGAGATTTCTCCCAGAGGCTGGCGGAACACATCAACTTAAATTTACAACCTTTGTTCCCTAGTTCACACATTTAAGGATTATTTTTATCAAAAATGCTAAAACAACATGAAATCCAGCGAGCAATTGATGGCGTTTCAAATTCTCATTCCTCTGATTGACATCTATTTGAGAAAGATCAAATTTTTGGATCCCATTTTCAATTCTTAACATATACAAATGTTGATAAAAAATTACTTAAATTTTAAAGTCTATGATTTGCCCTCTCGGGTTTCATTAAATCCCTTAAAATCTTGATAAGAGCGTGCTGCTCGGAGCGTGGCTCGCTTTAGCTCGTTCCTTTGTTTACCAAACTAAGACTGTTGGATTCATAGATTCCCCAAACTTCCATCTAATAAGACTATTGTTCTTCAGTCAGAAATTATCAACATTAATGAAAGTATGGTCCTGGAAAAATCTATCACTTTTTTCATCCCAGATTTAATCAAATAGTTTCAAACTACTAAATTAATCATTATTTTTGAGTTTTTATAATAAGAATTTTAATAAAAATTACCAAGTGCTTATTTATCTGAGTGTTTTTATCTTAGATCGAGTTCAAGTCACTGAAATCTTTTTAAGACTTATATGGCTTATCTTTGCCTAAGGTCTGGGAAATAACAGGTTTTTTCACATAATTCTATCGCTATAACTTAACCTTCCGAAACAACTGCGTTTTGAAAAACACCAATGTTCGCTCTCGCCGCAAAACCCAGAGGGATGATTGGGAAAAAAACTTTATTCAAGTCGGGAGATTTTGTTATGACGGTTGTGAACTTTCCGAAAAAATCTTTTTTCATGCACTTTGTGGGTTTGAGAAAAGTTGAAAGCGAAGAGCTTTTAATTTAGAAATTCATTCTCCAGTGGTTTTTATTGAAATTGTACAAAGGAGTTGCAGTTGAGATAAATTGAGTCGATTTGTGCCACGCGTTTCAAGTTCATTTATAACAACAACATAAAAGACTGAAAATTGAAGCGCAAATCCAATAGACGAGCGTGTACTCGTGTATCACACACAATGCTAGTTTTGAATTGCTAACTAAAATATTATTTTGTTCTGTCCGAATGAAGAATAACTCGAATTAGGGCATTAAAGGCAATAATGGTGTTTAATAATAACGATAGCAAGATTGCTCATCAACTCGTGCCTGACAAAATTAAATTACGTACTCATTTGATTGTGTTTCCGAATTTGCGATATTTTGATGCTTTTCCGATAACATTTTACGCTTTTCTGGAGTGTCTAAATGAAACTTGTTTGTGTTTAAAAGACTGTCATCTTCGATCCGTTTGGTTGACTTTGGTCAGGTCGCCCGGAAAAGTTCAAAATGATGCAAAAGTTTTTTATCATCAAAACACGATAAACATCTATGGACGTCCATTTGATTTCTTTGTATTATTATAGTATTGTAGTTCCACATTCACACAAATTATAGGCTCGAATTACATCACACTGTTCAGAAAATCTCTCGGGGCAAGCCTGTACGAGCGAAACTCACTTTTATCAGTTCAACCACACTCTTTTAAGGCGACGGCTTTGCCTATCACGGCCTCTGTCCACCAAAGTAATAAAAAAACCCAAATACGTAAATAAGTACAATGTGGTAAAGCTGGCTTTCTTTGATTTCTTAGTTATTCCAAAATTTCTTCTTAACTAGAAAACGTCGTATATTTTAACACGTTTGGTGTCACATCCATTAAGGAAAAAATCAACGACGAATGATCAAAAAGAAAGCTCAAAAACACTGAAAAATCTTTCTAGCAATTCTGCAAACTTTTTACGATTTTGTAGATCTATCTTCTGCTATGTGTACGAGTTGTTTTTCGCCTTACTTATCGTGTCTAGAAAGTTGTGATAAGAATCTTCTTTCGATAAGAAAAGAGGAATATCTAGTAACAGTTACCACTAAGTTTTTCCATACTTTGATATCATTAATTCTATCAAAATTTCCCTAGACCTCCTTATCAATTTTCGAAAAACTCACATATTAAATTTACTGATCTGACAATGGAGAACTGATAAAATTTACAGCCAAGGCATACTCCCGCAAAGATGGGAAAAAAAAACATCTCGGAACGAAAAGGATAACAAACTATCGGAAGACTTTGAGGTCGATTTTTTACTGAATAAAACCTTTGTATTTGTTTGTAAGAAAGCTGGCTAAACTTTCGCTAGATCCTTTAGGGGCGAATTTACAAATTGTTACACTGCGAAGACACAAAGTCTTCAGAATGGGCGAATGATTTCAAATGAATCAGAAATGGAAATGCCGTTGTATTCTCTCAAGGTGTAAATTGACTTAAATGTAAAAATTTTCAATCTAAAAATTATCACGATCTGGTTCCCGCTAAACATCAATAACGGTCTCTAGCAAGGCCACCTGTACGAAGTTTGCTCCTTTTAAGTTTGCAACCTTCTTTCGTGTTGTGTCGTTAACTCATCTCGTTAGCCCACAAGAAAATAATTTCACAAGAAAAAGGACTCAACCGTGAATGACAAAACTCGAGAAACGAAAGAATTTTACTTCAGTTTGGATGCTGGGGCACGGCAGCGTTCAAGCGGACGACAACTAAACTTGTTCAAACCAAGATCATTAACAACACTTTGAATTATACAAGTTGTATGTTTGTCGTGAACTGCGTTCTTTAATGACCTACCAATTATTGTTTTCGTGAAATTAGAAATCAATTTATAGCCGTTTTGAAGGTGTAGTATGATTCGAGTTGTTTTTTATTTGCTAGTCCCTCAAATCAGGAAATAAATTTCAATACAAAAATATAACCTCCCAACGGATTTCCTCTTTAAAATGGGAATTGATGGCTAAACAAACGAACTCGCGTCAAAGATTCCATGGAGGTTTTAATTACGATCGTCTGATCGCAGTTGACCTGATTAAGAGATTAATACATTTGCAGCAAGAGGAACTGAAGAAAAAATATGGAATCTATGTATGTTGCAGGAAATACTTCATGGGGGACGCTGTTCAGGAACAGCATTGATCTCAGCACCAAGTTTTCCTTCCCCTTAACAAAATTAAAAGAGGTAAAGATTTTGAAAAGAGAGAAGAGAGAAATAGGGGCGTCGGGTTTGTGCAAGGAGGTATATGGAAAGACAGCGAGTAGAACAAGAAACGGGACAGAGTGTGTATGCGAGTGTTTGTGTGAAGTTGCTCATTTGGATGTCCAGTTTTTCTACCACCTTCAACGTTGTTATATTTGTTTGACAATTTTACTTCTCTGGAAATCTTTTGGATGTCGATTGTTTTGGAGTTTAGGTTCTCTGGAAGGAGACACCTGCTTGGCGATCGATAATATAAGCTATAGGGCAAGCACTAGCTTACAGGTGCCTCACACAACGACACTGCCCAGCCAATCGTAGCGCTCCAACCACAATGGCACTTTGAATTTGATTAACGGGACTTTTGGTCTTGGCGTTGGACTTGAACCAATCAGATGGCTGTATAGGGGTATTTCTTAGATATTACGCTACACAACTATGATATAAGTTAGTATCATTCTGAATTCCATGTTATTCAACCATTTGATATTTACAACTCCTATCCGTAACAACAATTATAAAGAGATCGACATCCATCAGTGGGTTAACTAACGCGATTACAAACCAGCCAGAGCCAGCCATGAGCTTCAGTCCTCAGGAAAGCCATTTATCAGCAAGCGAAAAGAAACGTACTCCGAAATGCGCTCGCTGTAGAAACCACGGCTTTGATTCTATTTTGAAAGGGCATAAAGGATTTTGCCGTTGGAGGGATTGCATGTGCCCCAAGTGTATGCTCATAGCAGAGCGCCAGAGAGTTTTGGCAGCGCAAGTCGCTCTGAGAAGACAGCAAATGCAGGAACAGAGAGAACCCTTGCCACCCGGAGATGTCTTTACAGCTTTGCACAGAGTCAGCGATCCTCAACTTCAGACACCGCCACCAGAACCAGCCGATTCTCCAGCACCCAAGGACGAGGACAGAACAGGTTCAATTTCACTTCTCGATTCCCACTATTTTCGTGTGTATTCGTGTGCGAGATTCTAATCTTCATGTATTATTTTCTTTATAACACTTAATTATTTCTAACATGAAGATGTAACATTGATATAAGTTGGAATGTTATTTTTGATGTCTTTTTTTCTTCTGTAAATCAAACTCGAGATCTTCACAGTGTTTTTCTGATCAAATACCAAACTTAATAACCTTATTCTAGCATTGTTCAACCTCAAGGAATGTTACCGAGTACTTACTGTAGACCCCTCTTGTATCGTCAGTAATAATTTCAAAAGACTTTTTCAAGAAGCTATATACCTGCTTATACAGAAGATTGATAGACATTTGAGGGGTCTATAAACTTAAAACGAAATGAACACTACTTTCGGAATTGAGGACCAATATCAAAAATTTGTTCAAAAAAGATGATTTTTCTTTTGGAATTTGTGCGGCGAAGTGGCTTCTTTTTCCATCACGTTTTTTTTGCTTGTTTCCTTGATACTGTTATTCGTGTTATTTGGAGGCTAAGAACAACGTACGGCCTGCATCTGGTCATTTTAAACCTTTGAAAAACTCATCGGATCCCTCGTAAAACGAAGAGAAGAGAAATGAAACGTGTGATTGTTCAAATGCTCGAAATCTCAAAGGAATGATTATACCATTAGTCATTTGAAAAGGCGATCAGAACATTTGATGTTGTGTTTTTTTTTTACCATTTCAATGCATCTACACAACATTGTCTGTGTGTAATAGTAATTCACCGTATACAGAGGGTTCTCTCTGCATGGTATAACAAATATGATGTCCTTAAAACATGATTAAATTTTATCCAAGAACAGCCCCCAAAGAGAGCTCTTTCTTGACACCGGCTCATTTGACTAGCTTGACAAGTGCCTCATTCTTTAACAGCTTGCCCTGAAACTACTTATTTTAATTTAGATGTTCTTTTTTATTATAGAAATCAAAAAAGAAATGGCTTCGCCTATTGAAGATGCCTATTCAGAGCCTGAAGTTCAGTCTAATTCATTTGGAACCTTTCCAAGCCTCTCTGGTATGTATAGACCATTGCCTGCTGTGCCTTACAGATCTTATACTTTTATTATTACCTCAATAAAAAAACTTGGACTACAGCGGAGAAGTTAAAATTACAAGTTGGCTACATTTTAATGATTTGTGGATGAGTTGAGATACAATTGAGGCCAATCAATTCAGCACAGTACGGCTAAAGGACAGGTCATTTTGATCGCCGAGTGAGAGCCGTACTGTTCACTTTCATATTTGACACACAATGGATCATAAACGCTCGTGCAGCTGTAATATCGCCATCATGGAGATATATTTTTACGATTTGGTGAAAAATTAGGCCATAAGGGCGGAAATAGATGAAAAGCGCAGTATCGTAATCAATCCTGAGAGAAAAGAAGTAATATGTACTTGCAATTTGCATAGATAAGACAAGAAAGAAGATTTGCTTTTTGCGTTGCGTTTTTTCCTTTCTTGAATCGACTTTGTTGAAGTTACTGAAGCAAACATCCCTTAATTAAGTTTGTATGACTTCCGAAGGGAATCTTATAATGCGATCCGTAGATTCTGCGCGCAAAATAGCGTTTTTATCTTTTTTATGATAAGTTGGACTCTCAGAGTTAAAATGAACGTGATCGCTCGTGAACGCACCTAACAACACGTTACAAGGTTATTAAAACTGATTGCTTTATTTTTCAAGAATCACAGCATGGATCGCTCATTGACCAACACTCAACAGACTCTCATCCGGATTGTACTTGTTCGGCCTTCCGTCCTTTTGCCAACTCCTTCGCACCTCAACCCCCAGGTAAGCCCTAACCCTTTCATATCTACTCTTTCATTCTTTTTTGTTACTTTTATTTAATAAACTTCATGCTCCTCCACACCTCGGTGCTACGTATTCGAAGCGGCATCGCGCATCCCGCTTCTGCCACCATCACCAAGTTTGTCCATTTGTTTACGCTTGAATTACACTCGATTTCCAATTCAAAGTTAATTTGATTCCTCCTCCGCTATGTATAATCAGTTGTCCACGGACTTCGCCCAAATGATAGTGTGATCATAATACCCCGAGAAAAATCGAAAATTGACATCAGTGATGACAGATCAACAGAGATCGAACTAGAGCCATCAGAGATAACGCCAGCTTAACAGTATCCCTTGGGTTTCGTTCAACGAGCCCTATTAGGCCGTTTATCTTATATGCGGTATTTCTGACCGTCTCAATAGATATCTTTTCAGAAATTCCAAATAGCTTTCATTTTCTCAGATAGGCCATCTGTTACTAAGAGCGCAGATTTGCAAGTAGCGTGCATCAATATATCTGATTTGAATTTCGTCTATACACCGCTCAAAACTTGCTCAGCAATTAGTTCCCAAGCGGGCATTTCCTAAAGGATACGTAAACGCAGACGTAGTTGGTCTTATTTTGCCAATCGATGGATATTATGGGTGTCAAGCAAATTAGTGAAAAGGAACTCCCATTCACTCAATTTCCTTACATTCAACTTGTTACTGTATACTGTAGCGATTAAAAAGAGACAATTTTTTAAGACCTGCAATATATGTATCCAAAAATAAATTTCACAACCGCCTTTTTTTTCTACATAGCTGATCCATTTCTGTTTTTAAATCTGCTGTCAAGAGCAAAGTGTTCTTGCGACATTAAGATCTAATTTATCGCCAAATATTTTTTTATTTTCTTTCGTTTTTTCTTTCATTATTTTTTCTTCGGTGTTTAGTCATGAACCAAAAATGTTTTGCATAACGTTGTACCAATCTTTCAAACAGCGTAATGGATTTGACAGGCAAAACTAAAGAAATACATCAAGATCGTTATGAAATGTTTATCGTTAGATCTCCTATCCGTTGAGCCGAACTCTTTCAAATGAAACATCGAAACAGAAACGTCAAAAATCTTCTAAAAAAAGAACTCGCTTTTCACCTGTGTTCTCAGTATCCTTTTAACAATTGCTGGTTTTTCGTCTGCACCGCCCAGATAAACGATCGACGAATTGGCGCGCTCGCTCTTTGCCTTGAGAACAACTACCAGCTCAACTTTCTGCTTGTAATCAGCAGAACCCAAAATGAGCAGCAAGTGTGATCTTATTTATCCAAACCACTGAAGAATTCGCCTCTGGCTAGGGGATAATTTTCGCAGTCCGTCCTGTGATAAGATAAAAGTCGAGGTATAATGTTTTTTGGGGAGGCAGGCAGTTTCCATCTGTTTCACATCATATGCCGTGCCTTGCTTTTCTATGGCTTAGCCTATCGGTAAATCAAAAACCAAGACTAAAGGAGTTGCTTTTCACACTTTCTTTTGATCCTTTTTGGAGAAAAATACAACGCGTGTACTGGCGATCACAATGGAAAGAGTTGAAACACAAACATCAACGACAACCCTCACAACTGGAACCCTTTTTGTACTCGTTCTCCTACTGATGTTCAAGGTGACTAACACGTGGATGGTTTCTTTTTTCTTTCAGCTTTAAAGCGAAAATCTCCGTCGGACATTCAATCCGAGGGTTCACAGCATAACTATACTGTCAGCGCCATGCTTAGCGAAGGAATACATAACGAAAAGAGGCGAAGGTATTTTACGGAGTGTGAACCAGCCGACAAGCCACCCTTCCCAGTTCTTCAAGTCCCGCCATTCGCACACAGACGCTCATCTCCCATTGAACTCCTAATGCGAATTTTCCCAAAAATAAAAGTCTCCGTGCTCCAACTCATCCTCCAGTCCTGTGGCAACGATGTGGTTCAGGCGATAGAAGAGGTTCTCGCAAAGTGTAAAAGCGACCCTACAATTTTAGCTGACACAGGACCATGGTCGAGGCCACCTCTCATCGAAGAAATCTATAGAGACTTTAGAGCTTTGAGGCCCGACAGCTACAAGTTTTTACGTAGCCCTGAACCTTTCATGGGGAGCGGAAAATCTGCCTTTACTCCGATTTCTCCGTTCTCAAAGTCGCCATTCTTAGCGGCCTCCAGTCCGTCGCATATTGCCTTTGCCATGGACGGCCTTCGCAATAGCAAAGACACCACCGTTCCTATTTCGTATCTCCTAGAGCCAAGAATGAACACTAACTCATTAGCAAACCATACACGAGAGAAAAATAAATCGAGAGAGAATCTAGATACTGCTCCTCAACGAAAACTGAGCCAAGAATCTGACGAGTCGTCGCACAGCGAACGAGAAAAGTGAGAGTGCTTCAATTCAGCGCGCGCTCGTTTTCAGGCACGCGAACACCAACAAATTATCGATTTTTCCTTCGAAAAACCCATTCATTTTGTAGATATGTACAGTTTAATATTTCCCTAAGTATTCCAGAACACAATTCTGTGGGTTTCCCCGTTTATAAGTCTGTCATTTTATGGCAAAATCATTGTATATACAAACTACTTAGGGGATTCTGAAAAGAGAGACTCCTTTTGTCTTATACTAAATAAAAACTTGTTTAAAAGTAAAACGCAATAAATATCAAACTTTTAAAAAGCAAAAGTTTAACTGTTATTCTTAGTAAAAGGGTAATCAACCAGAAACATAAAGACCAAAAAAAATTGAATTTGGAATTTGAATTTTGAACTCCAATAGTCTAGTTGTAAGATTCTTTTGTTCCTAAACGCTTGGGCTATAAAGAAAGCCTACATACCCCTTGAGGCTGTTCACTGACAAATAATTTCTTGTCATTTACACATCGTATTTAGTTATAACAGTTTAAAATATATTT
The DNA here is from genome assembly GCA_009858155.3 of Phymanthus crucifer. NCBI lineage: Eukaryota > Metazoa > Cnidaria > Anthozoa > Actiniaria > Phymanthidae > Phymanthus > Phymanthus crucifer. The sequence goes on from WUCR03029514.1 coordinate 12,059, forward strand.
TTAGCAATTGCTCATTTTTAGTTACTAGCTGGGATAAAGATCGCTGATAACAGGATTGAAACACACAATGTCATACTTCATCTCACGGTTAAAAATTTTCTTCGCTGTTTGTGAATTCTACCGGATTCTGTAGAATGTTCGCTGTAATTTCTAAACGATCGCTGAGAAGATAAAGACTTGTTAAGAGCAGAAATGAAGAGAAATCAAGGAGAAAATGAGATACCACTGTTGAAAACTCGTTCAATTTGACAAATTCGCTGAATGTTGTCGAAAGGAAGTGAATTATTCACCTGTGGGGTTTTAAGGATTCTAAAATAACTTCCCAAAACAGTTTTTAATACCGCTGTCAGAGAATTACAACATTTTCAAAACAATGATCTGTGGTTAGTGAATTGACTTTTTCCGTTTCGGATGGGGTTGACTGAATGGTACGACTTCATTAAGAGCTGATCGTATAGCAGAGGAAGTGCGAGTGAAACTCTTTTTTGATCCTACAGAAATTAAGACGATGGTTGATCTTCGAAGCTGGTAAGGGTGGAAGTGTTCGAAGGATAATCCACATTTCAAATAATCAGGACAACACACCTGTACACTTGCCTGTGTTAAACATTTTTGAATTTAGACAAGAATTGCGCCGCCAAAAATCGCCTCCAGCTACAAATTATTGCTCATTCTAATTCAGTATTCTGTTGAATTTGAAATGGATAGATTCATCACCGTTTACAAAGTAACTCTAAATAAAATTTCAAAGTCAAATACACGACGACAGACAGGCTGTTTTTGAAAGGAAAGCCAATTTTCGTCTAGTTTTCTTTGACGCACGATTCATAGAAAATATACAACCATGCATCATCAGTTGAAATTCCTTTGACAATCGTATTACATATCGTTTCGTAGAGTTTGCTCTTGCTTGTATTCAATGACACAAGATACTTGACAAAATACGTCGTAAAATCAACCTTAATTTTCCAAACACAAATTAAGGAGGGAAGTAAGAGGTCTAAATGAACAACAACACTCCTTTGACTGGCCTCTAAAAGAAAATCTAATTAAATGCTCTTTAAGGACAGAAACACGAGGGAAAAATTCCCTTAAAAACGGGACAAAATGGAACGCTTTTTTTTTAATCTAAGCGATGTCGACTTTAAATAGTACCTGCTCACGATAGACCCCGGAAATCATAAAGGCAGGAATCAATATGAATAAGGGAAATAATGAGGTGTAATTTAGGTTCTCCCACCGCAGGTGTACTTTAGCGAGATCTCCTTGCTGGTGTGACTCGTATTATTTTTCAACGAGATTTCACCTGCTCATCTCCAAGCTCTTGTTACCCTTTGTGTTTTCTCTTAATAGTGCTAAAATGACCTATTCCAGTGATATTAGCATTCCCTCTCAATTGTAAGAGATAGGGATGGGCATCTTTGGTCTTAAATTGTTTAGTGTAAATTGAAGTAGGTACTAGGTCGATACTGAGGAAAAAGGATAGAATAGCGAATATTATAACTATGATTCGATTCTCTTAAGGGGTATCTCTCTGTTCAGTGTCTAGTAATAAATGTAACCCTTATTTTATCTGTCGACTGCAGAAGTTCAATTCTTTATTCTATCCTTCAATAGACAACAATTGCCAAGTTTATTTTAACTAACACTACAACCGGAAAGGCAAAGTGATCATTGTGTGTGCCTCAAAAACGATCAATATTGCTTCGTTTACTCGCTGTCTTCGTGTTTTAATAATAAATTACATTTCAAAGTCTTTTGCTTCGTTCGAATGACATTTCATTCCAGTATTATTCAAATGGATAATTTGGAATTCGAAGTTAAATATAATTGAAAGTTTCTCGCGAAAGCCATGGGAAAATATCTTTTTCAATTAATGACTAACAGCATATTTAAAACACACTGATACACCGGGTTGGTTTGTTGAAATTTTTGAAAAATAAAAAATATAGCTCGCGACCGTTCATCATTGTGATCAGTTGGGTGGCCGCGACGCGCGTCCTTGGCTGTTTTCGCGCGCTTTTTACCAGCCTTCAGTCAAAGCTGTGCCTCAAAAGATATAACGGTCTAGGATGTTGAAGTTTGATTCGAGAATACAGACTGAACATGAGGTTGGGGCTCATTAATGGTTATTGTGGTCTGCGGTGTCGATAACTCCGGTATTTGCCAACCAAGTCAGTCTAAATCCTCAACAAAGTCTATCTTGAAATATTTAACACTTGTACAACTTGTATATATATATCAGTTCAACATATAAATTCTATAAAAAATTATCATTTAAATTATCAACATTTTTAGTTCCTCATTTAGAATTATTTTGGTATTCTTATTCTCATGCATGATGTTTTAATCCAGTGATCTTGTGATATTTCTTTCATTTTTTAAGTTATTCTTTTTTTCTTTCTACTCAATAATAATGGTGCGTAATAATGTATTGAAAATCTCATTAAGAGATTTGGCATCTTAACAATACGCTGCCGAAAACATAAAAGAAAGTCGTAGATCAGCTTAAAAAAAAACTTCAAATTGTACTATTTATCTGAGAACCGACTTCAAAAGGCAAAAATGTCTGTTTCCTAAATTCTAATAAACACACCGAAAAATACTTAAAACTTACTCTCGAAGTTGAGATACTTCAAGAAAACGTATCTACGTTAATCAAACCTGAAACTGGAATAATAATGATAATAATGAAAATAACAATAAAAATTACAGCGCGAGAAGGAAAGAAAAAGATGCTGAATTTCACCTGTCTTGGCACAAGCGAAGACAACAACGTTAAAATTAGTGCTATTTTGTCGTTATTAACTCATGTTACCAATGTGGTTAGTTTGAAATTACTGACAGCAAATTTTTTGGTAACTGTCGAACAGGAGCACTTGTTATACGCCGTATGTCTGGCCGTCGATAAAAAGCTACTTTGTCGCCACATTAGCACAAATTTTCAATTTCAATGTTATATTGTATCGTTCATCTTTTTGATATCTTGAAATTTCTCCGTAGAATAGAAAAGATGTTTGAATGTTGGGTGATATTGATCTCGCGAGTCATTTCCTTCTTTCTAGAGTAGACTGGGGGAAACATTTTGACATTTATTTTCTCTCGTTTTTCATTGAAAAAAAAATAATAATTTGTTAAAACAAAAGATGTCGAATTTGTTGTTGAATATTTTTTCTGTGGAAAAAAATGGTTAAAAAAAATGGAATAGAAGAGAGACTGCTTTGAACACGAATCTCACAGTAATAAATCACTTTCAAGTGGTAATGAGTCGAGAATCAAAATTTGCCAGCCTAGGTCCCTAAACTGCCTCTGCTCTTTTTTTCAATACAAATTAATGGATGGGTGAGGCCTGATATATCTCCTTAGCCGTCGGTAAACTTCACGATGCATTAGGACTGCTCAAGCCAAACAAACCCATGAAGTTGTCAAGTTCACTGTCAAATACTAAGAAGGATAGCAGCCAGAGTACTGGACACGCTAGAGCAGGTGTTCGTCACGAGAATGTGATTAAAACTCGACTAGATGGAGTTTTGAAGGCTTTTTGTTGACAGCTCACATTGCCTTGATGTTGTATCACTTCCTTAGGGGTATTTCGAAAAGCGGGTTTTGTAATCCTAAACTAGTTGTGTAATATACAATCCAGGAAACGCGTTGGTTACTCGTTTTGATTATCTGCTAAAGTAGCAAAGGAATATTACTGTTGTCTTAATGAGTGTGTTTGGGCCTATTGGAGTCTAAGCCGGATGATAGGTTAGATTGTTGCAGGAGTTCTAAATAAAATTCATCATTCATAAGCCTATTCTTATTAAATCTAAATCAATGAGCAAAGTAAATTGGGGCGGAAACGACGGGGCCTTTTGACAACTGGTAATAGATTTTTTTAACAAAAATGGCCATTGTAAACAGTACTCGCTCTTTTATTCGTGGTATTTGTTTGGATTGATTTACTTAGATACGACCTGAAAATAATCCTTCAAAGTGAAACAATCTCACTATATACAGTAGACAAAATGTAGTATACAAAATGACAGAGGATTAGAAGAAACTAGCGATCAATAAATAATGGATACGAGGATCGCTAGATGACATTCAGCTAAATTTATCATAAACTTGGGCCAGCTGAATTTGTTTTTCTTCGAGAAATTTATCAGAACCGCGGGGTGTTTACAAGTTATCCGGACAATTTAGATCTTTATGAATTTCTAATTACGCACAAGAATAAATTCAAGTCATTAACTTGACACACATTGAGCAAATTGGTTCTGTCCACATTCATACTTTGAAGTAGTTTGGACAAAACCTCAAGTTGTCAGACCACCAGACGCGGAAAAATAGTATTTGTGGTAAAATACGCGCTATAATAGTCTTTCGCCCCGGCGCTTTTGGCTATCCTTTCTTAAATGTTTTTTTCAAAAAGAATATTCCAAAGAAAGACCAATACTAATCGTTCGATCTAAGCTATTCGCCAAAGAACACCATCTCTAAAGCCTTAGGCTCTTAGTATATATTTCTGTGTTCGTGTGGTTTCAACGGATGAAGTGATCTTTATCAATAATTCTGCTTCTTTAAGGACATGCCATTTTCTTCTTGTTAATCTAAATGTATTAGGTTTAATTGGGTAACGATTATGCCACTTTTTGTTGTTCTTTTTGCGTTTTTGGTTGGGGAGGACAAAATCAAAAGAGAGACGGTAACGGAAGCTTAGCACCTAACACAGACACCGTATAACACTCTTCATAGCTCCAGAATTATACTAATGTTAGGAAAATTCTATCATCTAAACAATAGGCATTTTATCAATTCATTAGGAATTGTAACGGAAATATCCAAGACGATGCTGTTACAGATGTTGCTGATGCGTGGTGGTGAACTGATAATAGTCGAGAGGACGCCCCTAACGGGGTCGATGGCATCGCTCCATGCCGGGCCAACAACAGCTAACAAACATAACACCCCAATATTGGAAACACGTTGTGTTCAAAATTATATCGAAATGATACCAGTAATGTCCGAAAATTGCACATTAAAAACTGCTTTCATTTCTGGAGATTTCGGTCGCAGGCTACAAAGTGGCCCGCCTTCACTGGCGTTTGCTTTACACTCATTTAAAACTCGTGAAAAAGCAATTTTCAAAAACATATGTTTAAAATAGGCACATACATAATTCTGAAGCTTTAAATTGCCTTCATATTTATTCTTGTCGATGATTTTGCCTCCTGTTTTTGCTTCAAACCGCCAAAAGATAAATCTATCAAACATTATTGTGTCGGTGAGCATGGCAGTCGAAGCTGGGCATGAATTCAAATTGGTTCATAATCAGGCGATTTTGATCACCTTGCTGAAATGTGAAATATCTAATGTCTTCCGCTCGTAGTACTACGGAAGATACATTTATCATTCGCTTGGGAAATGAAAGTGATGATCATGAATAAATGATGGTTCTTTTGGGCCCTACAGCGAGATGACTTATAATACTGCAAGCGATTTACCCCACCGCTTTCTTTTCTTTTCTCTTCGTTTTATTTTATTATTTTTTTGATCGAAGAGAATGAACTAGAAGACGAAAGTACGTGCACTTCAGTAAATGAAAAAAATTCTTGTTGGGATGCCTGTGTTTTTACAGCCGGCTGGAATGATCACGTGACGGCTGCTAGAAACGACTTTCCCCAAGGCACCTATTAAACTATCTTGATTTGATCAGCCTTCTTGTCATCCAACACGACTGCCATAACCAACAACATCACGATCGCGTCCCTATTGACCAGTTTAAGCTACTCCAAGGTGGTTGGGAAGAAACGTAGACGAAATACGTCCAAAAATCCCAATGCACTAACGAGGCAAAGGCTAATGCTGCAGTAGGTTCATAAACTACGTTTTAAATGAGTTGGGTTACCTGTGTCGTGGGGCTTGATCATATTTTGACTGATGTTGGGCTGCCTGTGTTCTTCAAATTGTGTATTAGTTGGGCTACCTGTGTTTATAGATATTTTGCAACATTAGCTACAGTCAGTTGGGCTGCCTGTGTTTTTTGCAAAGCAAATGACTAAGAAATAGGGCTCATTTTTTCCCATCTCCGCCTCCCACGCGTCTCTCATGAAAAGAAAATCCTTCAATTTGTATCCATAGTCACATGTCTTCCCGCGCGTAGCCGTTAAACAAAGAAACGATACTCTAGGGAACGACACGATGTCTGAAATGGGAAAAAAATTTGTTCAAAAAGAGACATATTTTATGAAAAATGTGAAGGAATAGAATGTTGAAATAAAAAAAAAACCCGGCCAGACTAAATGGGCTTATACTCCAGACGATAAGAAATGCTTTTAGACCGTTATGATTACAGTTAAGCAGCTTTTGCCGATGTTTTTAAGGAACCGCAAATAAGATTCGACAAACCGCAGTTACGCAGCGATGGTAATTTTGATCAAGTAGCCATGCTTCAAATCACATGTTGTGTGCCATACCCATACACAGGTATTAGATGTCGCGCATTTTGTATTTTACAATAACTTGCGAATCTTTCGATCGCTTATCGGTTTTGATTGATTTATTTATTGACAAATTTTGTCACTCATCGCGCGCGCTATTTCATTGGTAGTTTTGATCGCTCAAAGATGAGATTTTTTTGCTGTTTTTTATTCTGTTTTGTTATTGTAAAAACAAATTGACAACAGATTTTTTTATCTGTCCTGCTATTGACAATAACTTTTTGCCATCAGTGTCAAAGTAGTATATGGCTCTAAACTATTTTGACAATGTGATGACGCAATTTATCAATAAGAGGACAAACACAAAAATCTGCTGTCAATTTGTTAATTAGACAAGAGCAAACATGTCATTGATCTTCAGTGAAATCGAAAGATTCTGATGCAGCTTCTATTCGCTTTTATCACGCGGCGGCCATTATTATCCCATGAATGTAAAACCCTTCGCTTTAATCGTCGTGAGAAGCCCTCAAAGTGAGGGGAGGGGAACCCAGGGGATTCAAAGCGTATTGTTACGACCAATATGGCCACCACGTGATATATAAACTATCATGGTTGTTGATCACGTACCATTACGTCACGAGTAAAGCCCATTTTCTACTCGTCACACATGTCTATCAAGCACAAAACATCATAGGCATCATTCTCAACATATAATGCGACACGCGCAATTCAAGACGCATACTTGATGCATCACGTGCTCGAGCGCCACTTTTCATACATCATTCAATATTTAACTAATACTTAACGCATCTCAGATAAACAAACACACATTCCCTTCACATCACGCACGATAAATTCACGCATTATCATCCTCGCATCACACATTACCATTCACGCATCACCCAGTACCATTCACGCATTACTTTTCACGCATCACGCTTCGCGCATCACACATTACCATTCACGCATTACTTTTCACGCATCACGTTTCGCGCATCACACATTACCATTCACGCATTGCTTTTCACGCATCACGTTTCGCGCATCACACATTACCATTCACGCATTGCTTTTCACGCATCACGTTTCGCGCATCA
>WUCR03029515.1:0-10437 GCA_009858155.3 Phymanthus crucifer
GGGAGGGGGGGGGGGGGGGGGGGGGGGGTGTGGGGGGGGGGGGGGGGGGGGGGGGGGGGGGTGGGGGGGGGGGGGGGGGGGGGGGGGGGGGGGGCTGAACTTCAGACCTACAATAAAAAAAAACACTGCAATCTAATCGCACAACTCTCTGAAAAAAGCTGGGGGGGCTCCCCCCCACCCCCAGCCCCCCCGGCTGCGCCGCCCTGATGGACGGAAGAATAGATAGAATTAGTGGGACGGTGTGAGAAGGGAATACATGGATTACGAACCGACGACGGAGTGTCGAAAAATGGAACATGGAAATAAAAATACAAGGAACTAATGTAGTACCATTATGCTTTCATTTCCAGGTAACTTGGTGTTCTCGCTCCTTTTCAGCTGCTTCATAAGCTGCAGGATAAGTGTGTACTACCCCGAAGGCCGCTTGACTTCAACCATCTACTTTGATGTACCAAACTTATCGGATGGGAAGTGGCACAAGATGGTGTTTCACGTCCAAACTAACCGCTTGGGAAAGCATGTGGTGTCGTTGTTCATCGACTGCAGGTCCATCGGCAAGAAAAAGATATCGGCAGGACTTCATAAGTTGTTTCCGTTATCGAACGAGAAAGTGAAGTATGGTCTTCGTCTTGCGCAAAGAGGAGCTGGTAACTCAGTATACATTCCATGGAGGGTGAGGCGATAAATAAAATTTGTTTCGGATTTGTATTTTATGTCACTCAGGGGCGGATCCAGGGGAGGGGTGCAGGGGGTGCGCACCCCCCCCCCCTGAGATGAGCGGTTAACGATAAATTATGCCTTTATTGTTATTCATTTTTAATGCTCGAGTCCCGAACATAAATGGTGCACCCCTCCCTCAAAAAATTCCTAGATCCGCCCCTGTCACTAGTCTAGTATTACCCCTTGTAGCATTTCAAGTTTTATGGCCTGTAAGAGTGGACAGCCTATGTGTGCTACACTAAAGGTGATAGCAGCTTTGTATTGTATTGACAAAAAGCAGAGGGAATCAGGCAACCGAGAGTCAGACACGCAGTATGCTCAAATGCCAGTCTCTTTCCTCTGACGATCTCAAATTCTACAAATTACCTTTGTAAAGAATGCCAGCCTCTTTCCTCTGACGATCATATTGTATTCTTGTACTTCAGGGAAGCCTCCAGAGCGTGCTCTTTATCTTCGGTGCTCGTGTCCATTCCTTCGCGAATCCAAACGTTTGTCTGACGAAATCAGCTCAACAGATCCTTAGACGTCTCACTGCCAAAAATAACAGGCATAAATATAAACCGACAGTTAATATCGTCACAGCGCAGGAGCGGCCAACCACAAGGAGGACCACTACTAGAAAGACTACTACTGTTGTTAACACCGTACCAACTAAACCTCTCAAAGATGGTACGACAAAGGCACAAACGTTTGTGGATCAAAACAACCAGAAAGACAAGGCAACAGCAAGTCTAGTTGACATAATACCATCAGGTATAAAGACTTAATATCATGAACCTTTATTTTCATACGTCGTCATGCAACAGAAAATTAGCGATATAAATTTCGATATAATTTTCTCTTAGCGCCATGAGTTAAAATCCTAATAAACCTGATTAACCTCGTTCTGAAATGGGATGAGAAAGGTCAAAATTTTATGGCAGACCTTGTCTTGATCAATCATAGAGAATATTTCATATGTTGACTATTCAATGTTTACGTTATGGATATCGTGGAAAAAAATTGACGACATTTACTGAATTACTTAAGCGCGCAAGATAGCTATTCCCGCAATCAGAATGCCGTGCCGTGACCGTGACGGGACGTTCATGCCGTGTGCATGCTTTTCATAATATGAGACCCTTCATTGGTTCACTCCTTTTCTCCCAATTTGGTCGTGATAGAGTGTGTTCACGGCAGCCATGTTGGTGCCAGAAACAATGCAATATTTTTGCATGACAAGAAAACTTATTTCCCAAGGGAAAAAATTTCTTTGTTTAACCAACCAACATAGCTGCCATGAACACACTCTATAGACTAAGAGGGATGTGTCTGTGTGTCCCTGATTCTGCTTGTGGAAGTAGGGGAGAGGTAGTTCGTGTCAAATGCTACCACCACCACCACCTTCTACACAACTAAAATATAACATCTTTCATGCCCCGATACATAGGAGGGACAAGTTTTAATGTGGTTAAAGGTGGCAGTTCAACAACAGAAGTGGTCCTCACTACTACCGATGAAAAGCTTGACTACCTGGTGGACATGATCAGACAAATGAAAAAGGAACAATTCTACAGAGAATCAGCACTAAGAAAGACCATAGAAATGCTGCGCATTGATCTAAATAGTCAGGTATGTCAGACAAACGCCTTCATTTACGAAATGATATGGTTAGCCTGAGAACTACAAGCCAAACAGGGGCATAGCTGGGGAAGGGAGCGAGGGAACAGCTGTACCCCCTCTTTTCTGTGTACCTTTTCTGGAGATCCTACATTAATTTGCGAACCAGTTTAAATAAAAAAAAAACACAAATTCAGACTTGACTATACACTTGTGCCAAATCGTCAAACTATAACGTTTTCTCTTTTGATTTAAGCTGGAATTTTGTTGTTGTTGTTAATTTTAATTACGTTTTTGAGGATCAACTTTTCTCCGATAATCAAGTCTGAAGTTATACAAACAATGGTTGGAATAAGGCTTAGAGAGATGAATAGCCACCAATACTCACTTGGGAGAGCCTACGTAGCAGGCAGTTGATGTAATATATTCAGCAAATAACAATGAATCACACCTAATACAATAGATAGAACGACAATAGAAGACAATAGATTTGCTGAATATATTACATCAACTGCATGCCATGTAGGTTCTCCCATACTCACTTGGCCTTGATTTGTTACTTTATCAAACATTTCAGTCGGAAGAAGTACGATACGTACGATCCTTCCTAAAACATGGTGGAGCTTGTAAGCCAGGGGAAAGAATTCCACAATCAAGAATAAGATTTGACACCAATGTGCTTCCTGGAACAAAACCCGAAAATACAGGTAAGATTCATCTACGTTCACTGGTATATTGTTAAATCGATCGTGGGAGGGATTCCTCCAAAGGAACAAATGTACAAAATGTTGGCATCGAAAGGAAACTTTTGAAAAGAGACGGAGTAACCCTCCTCGCTACACCTCTGTATACGTTACAACAATAGGTTCGATATTCAGCTATGTTACAGGTTATTGCCCTTGATAGAAAGGAAAGGAATGGAACAAAAGAAAGGGGAATGTATAAATGAGTAAAAAAACACCACCAGAAGGCGTTGTAAAACATTTGGGTAGATACTACAGATTTGAAGCAAAAGTATCAATACCCATATCGATCTATTCTAAGTCAAGGCAAGATGAAAGGACCATGCCTCATGGGTTGCGATGGCTAACAACCAATGCTAGCACCCTATTCCTTTTAATGCATAGCAACGATACCTTTCTAACTACTACACTACCTTAAGGTAAGAGTCATAATTAACCTGCGTTTTCTTTTCCCGCCAGTCGAAGGAGGAATGTGTCAACAAAAGCCTTGCTTTCCATATGTGGAATGCACAGAAACACCTGGCCAAGGGCTCGGCTTCAAGTGTGGACCATGCCCTATTGGATTCCAAGGGAATGGAATACGATGCGAAGACTTCGATGAGGTACGATGGAAAACAAATACGGAACGAAAAAAAAATGAAATAAAAGGCGTAAGAGCCTTTAATAGAATTTCAATTAGTGGCGGGGTGTCATTCCTTACACAATATAGTTATTCGTGTGTGGATATTTGCAAGATCAGTCCACTTATAGCAATTGCTATTTGGGTATTTGTTCGACAGTGCACTCTTCGTCCCTGTTCTCATCTTGCAAGATGCGTCAATATGAGGCCTGGGTATCAGTGCACTCCCTGTCCTGCTGGGTTTACAGGTAATGCAACTATTGGTATTGGACACGATATGGCAAGGAGAAGCAAACAGGTATGGCAACCTTTTATTTATTCAGGCTTCAACAAGCCTCGTCCACAATTACCCCTATAGCGACCACTACCACCACGTCTGCCATCATCATCATCATCATCATCATCATCATCATAACCTCCTCACTAACATCTATGTGACGAACATTCATTATCAATATTTAAAATCATCAAAACAAACAAATCCTTTTTTCTACTAATTCAGGTGTGTGAGGATATTAACGAGTGCGAAGATGGTAAAAATGGCGGATGTTCTATACATTCAAACTGCATCAACACTGAGGTAAATTATTTCTAACATAGGTTACTTCCACGATTAATCCCCCAACTGTTCCTTTTGGATTCGTCCATTAAGGTATTTGCTTATTTGCATTCCAAAGGTCTAAAAATGTATTTTTAAATCTCTAACGCTCTTTAACGAAATAACTTTAACTGGTGGTAATATTTCTTTTCTTTTTTTCTTATTCCTTTCTTATTTCCAGGGTAGTTATCGATGTGGACCGTGTAAAACTGGTTATGATGGTGACTCGACTCGTGAGTGCAAACGGGTGCTATTTTGCTCAAATGCAGCAAGGGCAAACCCTTGTGGTACCCTTGCACTGTGCATCCCAAGAAACGATGGGCGGAATTATGAATGCAAGGTTTGTAATTGCCATTTTGTAAATCCTTATTGGATTTATGATTAGATCCTTTGCTATCAAGAAGTTTTTTGGGATGTTTTGTGCCTGGTGGAGTAGGAGAGAGGAAGGAGAAACAAGACAGGAGAAGAAAACGGGCGCTACCACTTGCCAACTATTTTCCTTTTTCGAATTCTCCAGCGTATTCGTTCAACTAATATTTCCTTGCGCTTCATGTCAAAGCATCAAGTCTCACGGTGCTTGTTCCATAAAATATACACCTTTAATATAGTATTGTATACCAGTCAGAAACTAAGGGTGCCACTTACCACTTAATAGTGTAAGCCTGGGTACGGTGGTGATGGTATTGTCTGTGGAAGAGACACCGATATGGATGGCTATCCAGACCGAGCGCTTGACTGCCAAGGACCGAAATGCGCCAAGGTACGTAACATCTTTTTGTCCATTTCTATGTGGAAAAATTGAAAAAAGACATCATAGAAATAGGATGAGGGAAGCATTGGAAAACAGCAAATAATTCAAGTGTGATTAGGTCGGGATTAAGAGTTAATCAGGCCAGATTTCTAAGAGTGAGATGTGGGTAAGGGGGAAACACTGCTGATCAAGGCAGCACATCTATAGAACTTTTTAAAGGTCTGTCCTACAGACCTCACTTGATGTCAAGTATTTTCTCCAGCTTGGTCATGCAATAGACCTCTTTACCTTCGTTGTTTGTTGTGCCCATTTCAGACCACGTGATGGTACTCTTGGAAGTTGATTCTTTCATGTGTAAATATTTGGACAAAAGAAAATTTCTCAAGGGAATGACATGTGATCTGAAATGGGCGATTTGCATACGAAGGTATAAAGAGGTCTATTTCAGCCTACAGAAGATTACAAATCCAGGATTTTCTAGGACATCAGATACTTATACCGGATTTGTTATAGGACAACTGTCGTGAAATTCCCAATAGTGGTCAAGAAGACGTAGATGGAGATGGCATTGGCGACATGTGCGAATATGATGCTGATGGGGATCGAAAACCGAACGATCGAGTAAGATTCTGAGGTCCCGCTCATTTTCATTATGAAGTTAGGATGATCGTAGTGCTAGGGCTAACTCTTTTGCTTTAGATTCCCCATCACAAAGGAAACAAAAGAGTTACTCCAAGAACTAGGATTATCCACAAAAAAATATTAATAATAATATTTAATCCAATATTTTACGATTCCAGACACGTGTTATTTCCTTGAAAATAATTCTTTGTTTGAGTTTCATCCATACTGATGTTAGTCTCCTATGCAGACACTAGTGTAGTTACGCAACGCCATATAAACCATGCATTAATTCAACATTAGGACAATTGCCCAACCGTGCCCAATGAAGATCAGCAGAATACAGACTCCGACAATATTGGAGATGCCTGCGATAACTGTCTAACAGTCAACAACCCTGATCAAGAGGACACTGATGGAGATGGCACTGGTGATAAGTGTGATGTGGACATTGATGGAGATGGTAAGAATACCCTTCTTTGATTGGATAGCATTAGCCATCAAGAAGCGTTTAGTGCTGTAGTGCATTAAGTTTAAATGTTTTAGCAGTACAGAGATAAATGGCGCCTTTTTCGTAACCTAAACAGTCCAACAGATGTATAACAGTTCAACTCGAAACAGTATTTTCTGACAACCTAAGGGGCGTGGAATTTGGGGAGTATAAGATTCAAAACATACCTGTTATTTTTCGTAGGCATTATCAACCTGCTTGACAACTGTCCAAAGGTTCCCAATAGAGATCAGAGAAATACAGACGGTGATCCTCTTGGCGATGCCTGCGATAACTGTATACAAGTAAAAAATCCTGATCAGGTAAATGAAATTGAGTAAAGAGCTAGTTTCCGCACGAGTTCTTTGTTATATCTTCCAACATGGCGTATATGACTTTCGTTATTTTGCTCTCTTGGGAATGATTGCAAACCAAGAATCCCACTCCTTGCTTCTCGATGTCGAGACAAGCCTGATTTATTAAAGACCTTCACAATTTTCTCTGTAGGCCGACAAAGACGGTGATGGTACCGGAGATGCGTGCGACTATAATCAAGACTAGTACGTTGTGTTATTAATAAAATAAAATGAAATGAGCTTACATGAAGTACTGCAGTAAACTGGATAAGGTAGTCATGTTATCATTAAGAAGATGCTGCTCTTTCTTTCCAGTGATAAGGATGGTGTGGATGACAAGCATGACAATTGCCTTCGAAGACCTAATGCAGCCCAACTGGACACCGATGGCGATGGAGTGGGTAAGGATAATAGCTGTGGAATAAAAGCCATCATGTTACGCGATTGACAGAGTTTTTCCAGCTCGGGTTTCGGATTTCAACTGCACCTCAGTATGATCACAGTATTATCAGTTATTGCATACTGATTCCATGCATATTACAGGTGATGTATGTGATTCTGACGACGACAACGATGGCATTCCCGATTATAGAGACAACTGCCGACTGGTCAGAAACGCTGATCAGAGAGACAGTGACAGTAAGTACTACCACGGTAAAGAAATTTTTATAGTCATACCAGTCGTTCGCTTCCGACGCAAACACCAACGTTGCAATTTGATCAGGCAATGTTCCAACTTCTGGTGGAACTTGAAATTTTTAACGGCTACGCCTCGTGGATCCACACTACTTTGACAATGTGATGACGCAATTGATCGTCAATAAAACACATAAAAATCTGCTGTCAATTTTTTAAATTCATGAGAACATCTTTTTCTCATCCTACTGACACGATTACCACCATCTACCATCGCCCGACTCCACTTTCATCTCCATCCACATCATAATTAAAAGTGTACCATAGTTGGCACCACTGACAGTTTTTTCGTTATTTTCAGACGATGGTATCGGAGATGCATGTCAAGGAGACTACGATAACGATGGTGTAGCAGATGACATCGACATTTGCCCATACAACAACAACATAACCAAGACAGACTTCAGCTCATCCTTCAATGTTAATTTTGATCCTGAAGCCAAAAGAAAAGACTTGCCACAGTGGAAAGCAAGCAAAAAGGTATCCATCGAATATACCAATCCACTTAGGCGTTTTCCATATCTAGATCAGATCCCAAGGAAATTACTGATTTGTGTAATCCCTAGAAAGTAAGATCTTTGTTTGATATGCATGCACCCTCATGTGTCTTCTGTGTGGAAAAAAGAAATTATAATCTAGGAGATGACAGGTAGTCAGCAATGGGTGACATTGCACCAATAACTAGTATATCCAAATAAGAACCATATTGCATCAAAAGGTCACGTGACAAATAGCCGCAATGTTGGATGACGGTTGTATTACAGATCGAGTTTTCTATTAATTATGACCCCACCTAAGCTCTTGTAAACAGTGTTATATTTATGCAGTAAAACAATATTAACACTTTTGAAGGGAAATGAGGTGCATCTGGGAGAAAACAACAATGTGGGTTTATTCGTTGGTAAGTATTATTATACTGTTATACTGTTATAATATTATTATTAATATTACTATAATTATCTGTAACTGAAAAAAAACTGGATACGTACTCAACTTCGACAATAGCAATGCCAATGTTGATGTTGATGAAAATGCGATGATGATGATGATGTGCAGAGGCGGATCTAGGATTTTTGCAAGGGGGGTGACTGAAATTTAAAACGTTTGAGTGGACATTATTATACGTGCGGTGTGCAAGGGGGTTTCACGTGATCCGTAATTGGTCTAAAATTACCGATAACTAACGGATACCGAACCATGTTTGAAGGCATTCGTGAAATCAAATTTGATTAAAAACATAGATTTTACTGACCAAAAAGGGGGGGGGGGGGTCACCACCCGTCACCACCCCTAAATCCGCCCCTGATGTTGATGTTGATGATATGCTAATTATGATATGATATTAATGATGAGTATGATATGTTGCTTTGGATGTTGATGACCATGATGGTGATGGTGATGATGAGGATGCTACTGCTGATGATGAAAATTTTAACTAAAGAACGCAATCTCAGCATTAAACTCACCATTTCCCACTGGCATCTTTGTATGTTGTTAGGCAAACAAAAGTTCGAGGACACGGAGTTCAGAGGCACCATGTTTGTCAACACATACCATGACGATGACATCATTGGCTTTGGTTTTGGCTACCAGCAACACGGCCAATTTTTCCTTTTGTCATGGAAACGACAAAGACAGGTGTATTGGAATACTGTACCATTCAGAGCAACTGCTGAATCCTGGATGACACTAAAGGTAGGAACAACAATAAATCAATGCATTTTATTGACACCTTATTGCAAGAACAATGTCGAATTCTTAGTAATGTCACAAAAATTGTCGTCCATCCATCAATTTGCCATATTTGCTATGTTTCTATATTAATTATCTAAGTCAACGTTCTCAATCAGGCAGCTTTTCAGCTTAAATGTTTCTTTGTTGTACTTCTCTTCTCGTTCTTGCATTCATCAACACGACTATGGCTTCCTTTGGGTTGTATAGCTGGTTTTTTTTCCTCGAAAAACAAACGTCTTTGCGATATAATAGTCCCTCTTGCCCAGAGTTTCAGTTTCTGAAGTTAGCATAAGAATAGAAATCGTTCATTTTAGAATATTTCTTTGAATTTTGGCAAGAAAACCTTCAGCTACATTAGTATTTCAGAGCTCTTTTGAGATTAACTTTTGGCAGTTTCGAGTCAATTTTTCGCTGAAATATCAGCAAAAAAGGAATAATAAAAATAATTTCTGATCACTCCACTAGAATGTCAAAGGATAGTGCTTCTGTTAGTTAAAATTATACGAAAAATTAAAGGATCTTTCCTTACCTTGATAAGTTATATACTCAGTGGGAGAGATTTCTTGTAGATGTTTTGTACTTGTGGCGGGAAAGCTGAGCGCACGCGTCAAAGTGGCGGGAAAAGAAATTGAGACTGAAAAACGACTTCCGGGTGAACAAAATTCAAAATACTTTCTTTTTCTTTTTTCTTCTTTGTTTTCTCTTTCTCTTTCTTTTTTGCATCTCGTTTTCTTTAAATTCAGCTTACAACTTTTCAATGATCAATTTTGTGCAGAATATTTCGGGGTATTCCGGAGCCCTTTATGGACCGGAAACGCTCCCTAACTTTTAAATGGTTTCCCACGAAGAAAGCCATGAAAGTGTTCAAATCAAATTATTTCTTTTGCAGCAATAAAAAAATGTTTTTTTCCTATTTCCCTAGTTTGATTCTTAAACCTCCATTGCCCTATATGTCGAAGTGTACACAAGCTAATGTCATCTGCAAAACAATGTCAAATTTTCTTTCTTTTTTCTTAACAGAGGGTGAAATCGAACTCGGTGCCTTCCGATGCAATTCGTAATGCCTTATGGCATACTGGAGCAACAAGTCGTCACGTAAGTTGAAGGCTTTATGAAAAGTAACGTAAACCATTTACGTGAGTTTCACTTGAAATACTTGCTCTTTCTCTACAGACAAAAATATTATGGCAGAAAGAAAAAGGACGAGGTTGGAAGCCTAAGACAGCCTATCAATGGGAGCTTAACTATACTCCTTCCAATGGATATCTTAGGTAAGGAGTCAATCTAGTCTTGGGTATGGGGTCAGGGATTCGATTCCCTGTCCTCTTTTCCTTCCAGGATAACAACCTGTCCAGGCCTGTTGATAAAAGCTTGCAAGGCAGGGTGAAGTAATTTTTTGCCATTATCATTCATTGCATCCAGCTTCTTTCCAACATAGTTACTCGAGGGGGATGGTTAGGAAACCCTTTTGTTATATGTCTTTGTTCACTTTTTTCAAGCGTGACCCTGC
>WUCR03029540.1:0-10431 GCA_009858155.3 Phymanthus crucifer
TGTTTACAACAAGATGCATTAATTTTTATTTGCATCAAATCTTTGCAAGTCTTGGAAATGTCGTGTGGTCACCATTGACAAAGGCTCAAGTTCTTGGAGCTGACAAGTAGAAGAAAAGTTTTTCTTGACGATTTCCTGAGACTTGCAAAGATACGATGCCAATAAAAATAAATGCATCTTGTTGTAAACATGTTGTATTAGATGCAGTATAATTTCAATGTAGTAGTAGTATGTATGTATGTAGTATTTTAAATCTGATTGTTTTAGGAGCGGCAACAGCTGCAGTCTGATCTGATAGAAAGTCAGACCAGGATACATGAGCTGGAAAGAATGATGGACAACAATGCACAGGTTTGTGGATTTAGAAGCATTCATTTGTTTATACTTTTAAATTAGCTAAATTGAAATATTCATTTGTACTTGAACAGGGTGGCTCTGAAGACTTGCACCAACTTCAACATGATAACAAGATTCTCTACCAAAAGGTACATTGAATATGGTTATCTTCCATCCATTCAATTGTAATTTTATTGTAGAATGTAAATTAGGATTGTAGTTTATAATATTGGTAAGCGCACTGAGGCTTGTCAAAATGCCCATTTCTAAAAACTGTAATTATTATTATTATTATTACTCATTTGGTTTCATTCTATTTCAGCTTATTGCTGCTGAGAGTGAAAGAGACAGAGCACTCAATGAATTATCCAAAAACACTGAGGTACACGTGCATGGTGATAACTTGCATTCACTCTGTTCAAGTGCTATTTACAGTTCCATTGTTAACTAATGCGTCAATCTTTCCATGATAGGATTTAAGAGATCTGCAAGACAAAAAAGACCTGCTAGAGTTTGAACTGGAGGAAATGTCTCAGATGTCTGTAAGTACCTCTAGTCATTTACATGATTTTGCTTTCATTTTTTCTTTTCATTATATGACGAGAAGAAAAGTAGGAAGATTTTTTCAACGATAAATGTCTTCATGCGTTTTTTTTCTTCAGTTTGCTGAATCAGAAGATGAGTTTGCTAGTCCACGAAGGATGAGGGAAAAGGAAGACAGGGTAAGCCGTTTTTCTTGTGGTAGGATTCGCCATAGAATTTTGCTCACGGATAAAAATGTTTTATGTACTTGACTATTATCGTTATCCCAGAAACTACCATTGTCTCTTGAGGAAGTGAAGGCTTACTTAGAGGACATAGAAAATGAGAAGGTAATGAATGGATGGGATTTGCTTCACATTTCTGTTTCCAGTCTTTTAATTGATTTGGTGCTTTGTCTGTTTAGGCTGATGTTCTCACTGTCATGGAGATAGAAGCTTTGAATCAAGCACGTACTAGTCTCACCGCTTTCCCACAGGTAGAATAGCCATTGAGATCGCTGTGCATTTTATAATTAGGCATACGTTTGCAAGTGATAATGTGGGAAAATATGCTTAATAAGAATGTGACATTGTTCTTTCAGAAAATCAGCCATCTGGAAGCAACAGAAGCAGTTTTGAGATCAAAAGTCAAAGATCTGGAGGAAAGGGTGGGTGTTAACACGGTAGCTTTGCCGATATTCTTTACCAAAACTGATTAGAGGGGACCATAGTAGGGGTTTTTGTTTACCAATATTTAACTCTCCCTCTGTTCTCTGTCACTGATCAGTGGTGTTCAACAAGACGACAATCCTCTGGGTTGGTACGTTCTCGTGATAATATCGTAGCTCCCAGCTTCAAAGGATGATGTATTTTGTTTGATTTTCTTTTATGTTTTGATTTATTTACTTTGTTTTGAGTATGTTCCATTTCTTTGTGCTACCCTAACAAAGTGTCCAGTAATACCAATAATATTGGCTTGCTTGCATGGCTGGATCTGTCATCTAGGTAGTCACATAACAATACTTGCATGGATACATGGCTAGATCCATCACGATACGCGTAGATCAGATCATTATCCAATGTTATCTCAGCTTTCATCGCAGTGACATTTCTCATAGTGGTGATGGTGAAGTGATGATGGTCGTGGTGTGATGATGATGATGATGATGATGATGATGATGATGATGATGATGATGATGATGATGACTGCTGGTGCTGGTTCTGATGTGTTGAAGGATGATATAGTGATGGCGGTCCTACTAATCCTTCTAATGATGATGATTGATGGTAGTGGCAGTGGCAGTGCCATTCATGATGATTACAATGATGATATTTAATACTGACAAAGACCTAACCGTGACTCATCGTGTTCTGACCAAACCATCGACTAACTCACCTGTAACCACATCCTAATCCGACAAAATGAACAAGTATGAGTGACATTTCTGCCTTCCGTCCCTACCTTAGCACTTACTAGACAGTCAAGGGCCAATGCAGTATGACTCCCACATGGGACAGCCAGAGACCCTTAGTGAAGTATTAGAACTGGATGCAACAGCCAATGAGGACCGTACGGACAGCACCCAAAACAAGACTGATTTTACATTACTTGATATTGACCAACACTTCCAAGAAAAAGAACTGATAGACAAGAAATGCGGGACAGAATTGACTTGCACGCTGTTGTGTGACATGGAATGCATCTATGACAAATTCTTGCGTGACCACAAGCAAGAAGCTGAAACTCTTTACCATACGCCCATCATTACGTTCGATACCGAGAAGAGTGATGCCGAGTGCATGACTGATTTCAAATGGTATGACCACCAGCAAGAAGAGTCTGCAAGTCTTTTCCATACGCCCATCATTACGTTTGATGCTGAGAAGAGTGATGCCGAGTGCATGACTGAATTTATTTGGGAAGATATTGTGGAGATTGAAGAAACCTATCAAGAATTTCTAACAAATATCGAAGGATTGGAGTTGAACTTAGCAAAGGCTGGTGTCAAAATGGTGGACAAAAGAACCGCCACTGACTTGATCCGGGTTGATATCACTGCTCTAGAGAACAAGGGAAAGCAGTTAGATCAGCTGCAAGAATCGGTGTCCAGGGAGAAGGATGTTGAGAAACATGAACAAGAAAGCAACACTGATGTCATCCAGTGCTTTGAGAGGGAAAGCAGCACTGAAGTTATTGAGAAGCACGAGGTTGAATGTAATACAGATCTGACCTGTGCTTATATGATAGAAGAAGAGCGAAACAGCAGGGTAATAATGCTAAAGGCTGAGCGACTGGAAAGTGAACTTTTAAAAACGTTTTGTGACAAGAAGGACGAGGAAATAATGACAGATATCCAGTGGAAAGATGTTGTAAACCAAGAAGAAATCGTGGGGTTGCAAGACCTTTTAGTCCTGGAACAAGAACAGAGAAAGAAAGACGCGATGAAGCTTGTTGAATGCCAGGTGTTAAAAGAAGCATATGAGATTACAAAGACTGCAGAGATCAGTATCATGACTGACAACGTCTGTATTGAAGACCCAGCTGAGCGATTAGAAAGGATGGTCAAAGACCTTGTGGTGAAGACAATGAATGGCGCTGTGACTGACATAGCTGGTGAAACTATTGATGATTTACAGCACTGCCTGTTAGTGAGGTTGTCAGTCTGCCAAGAAGACCAGCAGACAGGAACAGACGTGACAGGTGAATACATGGAAACTCTCCTTGCTAATACGTCTGAGTTGACAAGGCTGGCAGACCTTGTACAAGAACGAGAAAATCGACTCAAGGAACTGGAGAATAAGTTGACAAACACTCTGGTCGGGAAAGATAAGTTGGAAACAATGACTGATCTCATGAGGGAAGAATGTACAGAAAGAAAAGAAATATATAAAAGCCAGATAGATGAACTCCGCGAAAGTTTGAGCACTGAACGACAATCGAGGCAAAACAGCGAGATGAAGCTCTTGGAATATGAAGCTTTGTGTGAGGACAAGAGCAGCATGACAGACCTGGTCTGGGTTGAAAACTCTGAAATCTTGGAAAGGACCGCGCGAGAAATTGTCGAGAAGACTATGAACAAGGCCACGATAGAAGTAGCAAATGCCATTATCTGTGATCTACAGAATAGATCGATGGTTACAGATATCTCCGACACGGAAACAGATATGGACCAACTGAATGAGGACAAGAGCAGCATGACAGACCTGGTCTGGGTTATGGGCTCTGACAAAGTCTTGGAAAGGACCGCACGAGAAATTGTCGAGAGGGCTATGAACAAAGCCATGATAGAAGTAGCAAATGACATTATCTGTGATCTACGCAATGGGCCAGTAGTAACTAAAAATGACAAGGAAACCATAACAGACATGTTAGACAAAGATCTTCAGAACCTTGAGAAGGATACCCAGAGGAACATTCTGGAATTCGAAAAGATGACAAAGGTTATTGGAGAACTGCAAAGCGAGTTATGTAAGGTGGTAAGCGAGAAAAATGAGCTGGAAGGTATGATTGACAGGATTAGAAAAAATGTTTCCGAGAACGATAAGCTACATGAAGAACAGGTCGAAAAACTGCAAAAGCAAATAAGGATTGAAGAAGGCACAAGAGAAGCAGACAAGATGAAGCTGGCGGAAGGCGAGGACAAGATTGTTATGACAGAGAGTATCTGGATCGTCGAGAGAATGGTAAAACAGACGGTGGAAGAGGCTAAGAATGAAGCTTTATTTGAAGTTGCTAAAGAAGATCTTGAAGAAACTGGCATTCGGGGGATGGAAGTATTAAATGAAGCAGTAAAAGATAGGGAACGAAGGCTGAACGAACTGGAAACTATGCTGTCAGAGAGTGCAATTAGAGAAAACGAGCTGCAGGACGCGACCAACCAATTGAGGGACGAGCTATCGATAGTGGAGCAGTTGCAAGATCAGATCGAGGAACTGAAGGAACAGTTGACTATGGAGCAAGATATAATAGTGAAACAACGAGACGAAAACCGTCATCTAAAAGACGAAATAGAGGATGTGGTGACCGTTGACGAGATACAAACTTGTGAAAAAGCTGTCGTGACCGACATGTCTTGGACGGAAGTCATGCAAGTAGAAGAAAAGTATGAAGAATTCCGTGATAATATCCAGGAAATACAAGAAAAGATTACCAAAGTAGATGTCGAGAAGAATGAAGTAGAAGTCTTGACGGATTTTGTCTGGGAAGACTTTTTAAAACAGGAACAACTGTACAAGGAACAGATAGAAGAAATGCAGAAGCAGTTGATTGTGGAGCGAGAGCTGAGAGAAGCGGAAAAGTTAAGACAATTGGAATATGAAGCATTAAAAGAATCCAGTGTGGCTGTACCAGGCGAGGAGAAAGGTGTTATGACGGACAACGTTTGCATAAAGACAACAGAACAAGTTTTCGGAGATATTGTGCGAGAGGTGACCAAAAATGCTGTGACCAAAGCTGCTGCTGAATTAGTGGACGAGGAGCTGCATAATATAATGGAGAATAAAATCTGGAGCCAATCAAGATTGATAGAAAATGAACAGAAGCTAGCAGAATGGGAAAGCAAGCTATCGAGAAGTGAAAATGAACTGCAGTTGTTGACAGAACAGCTAAAGGAAGATGCAGCCTTAAGGGAAGAGCAAGAGCAGTTTTACAAGAAGAAAATCACAACGTTGCAAGAGCAAATGATGAAGGAGCAAGATTTAAGGGAGCATGAAAAGATGAAGTTCTTGGAATCTGAAGCAGTTAGAAAAAAAGGACAGTCTGCGCCAATAGAGGCTTGGATTGAAGAAGCTCCAGACGTGTTAGAGAAGATGACACCGGAACTAGTTGAGAAGTCTAAAGATCAAGAAACGAAAGAGGTTAACAAGATGACAGAAATGCTGACTTCTTCTCGATCTGACAAACAAACAATGACAGGCATGACCTCCAACGAGATTGAAAACCTTAAAGTTAACTATCAGGATAGTCTTAGAGAAATGGCGAAGATAAAAGATGCTGACGAACTGAAAGAACAAATGATACAAGAATTACAAGATGACATAAGTAGAAGTACAGTCACCAAGACACAGGTTTGTACTGATGATCTGGAAAACACCAGGCAGCAGGTAGAATGTTCAGTCACATGTGACAAGAAGGTCATGACCGACATGTCTTGGACGGAAGTGATGGAAGTAGAAGAAAAGTATGAAGAATTCCGTGATAATATCCAGGAAATACAAGAGAAGCTTGCTAAAGTAGATGTCGAGAAGAGTGAAGTGGAAGTCATGACAGATCTTGTCTGGGAAGAAGTTTGCAATCAAGAAGAATTGTACAAGAAAGAAATTGAAGAAATGCAGAAACAGTTGATTGTTGAGCTGGAACTGAGAGCAGAATTGCAAGAGAAGCTTGCTAAAGTAGATGTTGAGAAAGACGAGGTAGAAATCATGACGGACGTTGTCTGGGAAGACTTTTGCAACCAGGAAGAACTGTACAAAAAACAGATTAAAGAAATTCAAGAACAGTTGATGCTGGAACAAGTGATGAGAGAAGATAGCAAGATGAGACTCTTGGAATACAAAGCTTTAAGAGAGTCAACCTTGGCGATACAAGGCGAGGATAAAAGTGTCATGACGGAAAGCGTATGCATAAAAACACCAGAAGAAGAGTTGCAGTCGGTGGTGGTGGTGGTGGAACTTGGGGAAAAAGCTAAACATGGGGCGATATTGGAATTAGAAGCTGAAGCTGTCCTTAACGGGACAAAGGAAGACAAAGCGATGATGACGGAGTTTTCATGGAAGGAAATAGAATATCTGGAGAAAACGTATCGTGAGTGGGTGGAGGAATTGCGACGACAACAGCTGGAAAAACATGACAAAAGTTGTATGACTGAGGTACCAACGACAAATGCTGAAATAATGATAGACCTTGAATGGAGTAACAACCGACAAGTATCAGAACATGCCAAGGCAAACCAATGTAAAACTGAAGAGAAAACCACGATGACTGAACTAAAGTGGCAGGATATACTATACCTCGAAACATCTTACACAAAACAGTTACAAGAGCTTGAAGTAATCGCTGAGGGAACTCGCGATGTTGAGCATTATGGTGTTAATAAACAATCTATGACAGACCTGTCTTGGCGAGATGGTGATCATTTTGAGAAACTTGAAGTTCTTGCAACATCTTTGAATGAAAATGAGAAAAAAGGGGAAGATCAAGATGTCCTGACGGAATTGAAATGGGATGAAGTGGAATATCAGCTAGAGATGAACCATTTGAATGGGTTGCTGGAAGAGAAGAGATACCACAAGGAGAGATTGTTAACGGAGACCTTGGCAGATGAATTACAGGGAAAAAACATGGGACAGC
This sequence comes from Phymanthus crucifer, assembly GCA_009858155.3. Taxonomy (NCBI): domain Eukaryota; kingdom Metazoa; phylum Cnidaria; class Anthozoa; order Actiniaria; family Phymanthidae; genus Phymanthus; species Phymanthus crucifer. The sequence goes on from WUCR03029540.1 coordinate 7,207, forward strand.
TAGAATTGTCAATGGATTTTGATTCCATGGAAGACATGGCGGACATGGACAATGAAAGGATGAAAGACGGAGAATGCATGACTGAACTGACTTTGAAAGATCTATTGTCCATGGAGACTAAACTACTCAGTTTTGAGAAGGGATTTGACAAGGAATGTATGACAGAATTGTCCCATGAAGACATGTCCTCTTCCATAGAGGATGTTGTTATGAAACAAACTGAACGACTAGAAAACAAAGTAGACGAAAGTTGTATGACAGATTTACTATTTGGCGATATTAAACGGCTACAAAAACTAAAAGAACAACAGTTGACAGACACTAAAGATAACGAACATGTGCAGGCTAATATTAGTAGCGGTGACCTTGGACGAGGACAAGACAAAAAAGAACTCGAGCAGTTTTACAGAATAACAGCTGACGATGAACAACAGAATGCAGAGGACACGCTGGAGGTAACAGGGGTTAAGTGTTGTTAGTTGTCGTCGATACAATTCTGGATTCAATATGCTGATATCAGAATGCACCTCGAGCACGCTCGGTTGACCAGGCACGCCCTTCTATTATATGTTGACAAGAAGCGTTACCTTTTTCATAAGTTAAAAGTATTAATGATGAATTTAATTTGTCTTTTATTTTCTTTCCAACATTTTTTATCATTTTGTATATATATTTACAATTGGCAGAAAAACATGAAATATAACTGACAACTGGCAAAAAGAAGGCAAAACTGAAACTGATATGCGGACATCCAATCCAGACCACGGGAAAACTGTATAAATCCGTCATATTGTTTGACTGTGTCATTTTGTTCATCGCTAAATAACATGATTTGTTTCAACAGCGAACTGAACCGCGAACCTCGACAAGACTGACGGAATTCCCCTTCACTGAAAGCCTCGATGATAGCTTAACACGAGAAGATTCATCGCTGAGTCGAGATGCCGATGTTATTGAGCAATACACTAGCACAGATATAACCATGGAAGATATCTTGTACTTTGAAGACCTTGAAATTAAACATCATGAATTGTTACTGAAGACAAAACAGCAGGGGACAAGTCGTGCGGTAGACAAAGGGACGGAGAAAACAGACCAAGAAACTAGTACTGACTTGACTCTAGCCGGTCTGGAGGGAGAGAGTAAGAACAACCAACTAGAAGGAGCAGGAATGCCTTCCAAAGGTCCATCGAGAACAACGGTAGATATCAAAGAATTTGGGAACCTGAAAACGAAATATAAAAAACTTTTAGAGGAAAAAGAACGTAGGGATGCGGAAGGATCGGCACCAGGAATGACATCCATCGATGTGAGGGACTATGAGAATTTAATTGAAAAATATAATAAGCTACTGTTGGAGAAAGAGCAATGGAAAGCTGAACAGGGACTGACGTCTGTGGATCAGGAACATTATTTGAACATGAAAGAACAAATGAATGATCTTTTGTTGGAAAAAGAGCAATGGGAAGGTGAACAGGAAAATTATGAGAATATCAAGGAACAATTGAATGAATTGCTGCTGGAGAAACAGCAATGGCAAGGTGAACAGGAAAATTATGAGAATATGAAGGAACAATTGAATGAACTGCTGCTGGAGAAAGAGCAATGGGAAGGTGAACAGAACAAGCAACAACAAACATCTGTGGATGTGAAAGAATATGAGAATATGAAGGAACAATTGAATGAACTGCTGCTGGAGAAAGAGCAATGGGAAGGTGAACAGGAAAATTATGAGAATATCAAGGAACAATTGAATGAACTGCTGCTGGAGAAAGAGCAATGGGAAGGTGAACAGGAAAATTATGAGAATATCAAGGAACAATTGAATGAACTGCTGCTGGAGAAAGAGCAATGGGAAGGTGAACAGAACAAGCAACAACAAACATCTGTGGATGTGAAAGAATATGAGAATATGAAGGAACAATTGTTTCAGTTGCTGTCGGAGAAGGAGCTGTGGAATTCTGTGCAGTCTGATCAACAAGACGATGAAAATTCGAAAGAAAGGGATAACAAACTTCTGATTGAAAAAGAACGATGGGAGGCTGCGCAGGACGATTATGAGAATATGAAAGAACAACTCGATGAACTGCTGTTGGAAAAAGAACAGTGGGAAACTGCGCACTCCAAGATGGGACTTGGACTAGACGATCGAAAGGAATATGAGAATTTAAAAGAACTATACAACGAACTGTTATCAGAGAAAGAGCAGTTGAAAACTGCTACGTTACAGAACATTAACAACGAGGTTGGGACATCCACTGATCTCACATTGGAGGACTTGGAATACTATGAAAACATTGAACTGGATTACCATGATCTCCAATCAAGTCACCGTCAGCTGGCCCAGGAATATGATGCTTTGTGTAGTGGTAAAAATAGTACTGACAAAGCCACAGGGACAGACTTGAGCCTTGATGATATTCAGTGTTTACAGGAACCCGAGAACGAGTACAAGAACTTACTTCTTACACGACCTCACGAAGGTAAAGACCAAGGCGTGTGTACAGACTTGACCATAGGCCGCTTGCAGTATCTAGAGGAGGTCGACGAGTCCATCCACAAGAAGTGTGGGCCAGGAAAGAGTACTCATGCAGGTACCACAACTGATTTGGCACTTGCAGACTTGCACTACCTGGAGGAAGTAGAAGCAGTTCACCAACAGTGTATGACAACTGTGGATAATGATATATCTAGTAGCAAGACAGACACTAGTGACATGGGGGTAGGTACTGAACTAACAGCGTCTGTACTAGAATACCTAGAAGAGGTGGCTGTAGCTCATGAGGAGATCGTCAGAGAATACGAAGCGTTTAGACGGTCTGTGACCAAGGAGTCAGAAGATGCCAACCTGATGACTGAAATGACAGGGAGACATCTTGACAGCCTCGAACATGTGGCAGCGAATAGTGAGGAACTTGACAAGATGGTGTTGCAAATGGCAGAAGAAAAGAGAAGGAGGGAAGAGAGAAGGAGGGATTCCACGCTGATGACGGATTTGACGTTAGAGAACTTGAAAAACCTCGAGACGTCCGACAATATTTTTACAGAGCTAAGGGATCGAGGTATGTTATGGAGACTGGAGCAACTGCGGAAACCAAAACAGAAATACAGTACGATAACAGACTTGCTTGTCTCGAGTATAGAATATCTTGAAGATATTGAACGGCTGTACAGAGAGCAAGAAACACTAAGAAATAATATGAGAGAAAAGTCAGTAGAGACTGA